>JAXCGZ010022895.1:47500-97165 GCA_037179515.1 Halocaridina rubra
AGTTCTTCAGCAACTATTTTGAACAATCTCTATTTTCATCTATTGAAAGTATTAAGCAATATTACATTTACTCATATAATAATAATAATAATAATAATAATAATAATAATAATAATAATAATAATAATAATAATAATAATAATAATAATATTCCACATTACAGTAATGAAAGGAAGATGTCGGTTTAATGACAATATTTTTCTCGTATCTGTGCGCTTACAGAACTGGTATCACCGAAGACCTCCCCCCCATCAAGTTTTAAGGAATAGAATAATATATCCTGCAAAGAGAAATGATATAAAAGCTTGAACTATGACCCTCGTACCCACACCTTGTACTGAAACGTTTTCCTTCTTATCTCGGATCACTGCTTACTGAAAGAATAAACCCATTTCTCAATCGCCCAAAAGACCCGTAACCTGACCATGTTTTTAAACAGTATATCATCGACACGTTCCCGCCATTATCTTTTCTCACCTCTCCTTTTTCTCCACAGCAACATTCCCAGAGATCCAGACAATCCCAGAATCTAGCTCTGCTCTACCGGCCATACTGCGGGGATGAAAGCTGCTTCACTGTTTGAAAATTAAGCACAAAGATAGCTAAATTAACCTTAACGATAACAAACACTGTCCGTTTACAACGTACATGCAAAGGCTGTCATCCTAAAAGGGGATGGCAGAGCCAAAGCATACTTACTGGAATTCTTCCAGAATCCCCTCTTTTGATCTGATGTTTGGATGAAAATACAAACTGGAGTTGTCCCGTCCCCTTGCTCCTCCCCCATTTAGAAAACTTTTACAACACGTAGGCAACACTGATGAAGCATTTCTGTCCCCCAATCCACGAGAAAGAAAGAAAACACGCAGAATAAAAGCAAAAGTAAAAATTAATAATGGGAAGTGAGAGAGCGCTCAGCGTCTCCTTCATATTAACAGTTGCCTCAGCGTACGTAATAGTACGGCATTAAGTCTACAAAATCTTATATGAAAAGTATTATGTCAAGGGTAAATTCTTATAATAGTTTTTTAATGCATTTAACTAATTGCTGAGGATTAATACCGGGCTTCATATTCCTTTAATTTATTACATTATTTTGAAAGCCGCGGTATGATGAAAAAATTATTACAAACAAACAAACGAACATTTATTTCCATTTTTGTACTATGGTTATTTTTCTATAATTAAGAGTAACTTATAAGTAGACTTGTAATTGAACTAATAAGTAGGGGGTAATACATACAGTTAAATTAAATGTAGCTTTACTAGAAAATAATAATGCTGTAATAAAAATGTTAACAATAATGTTAATAATAAAATAGTAATAATAACACTCGATACAGTATCGTTATTATCGGCATTATCACCATATTTGTTTTCCTTACAATGAGAATAATTAGTTCTTAATTTAGAGAACAGAGAAGTCGATATCAGTTTACATATAGAGAGGTTAGTGCTAAGGGAAATTGCATTAAATCATTAAGTTTAGTTTATGTGTGAGCAGCAACTACTTGTCCAAAAGAAAACTATATAGTTTGCCTCTGAAAGCTGTGAAGGAGGATGCATTTTTAAGATGCTCTGGAATATTGTTCCAGAGTGTTGGCCCTTTAAAAATGATCATCTCTGAACCTGTTTCTGTGTTTGTTCTCTGAATAAAGAGCTCACTGCTCTGTCTTATGTTGGTTCCCCTTGTATCCCTGACTGTTATTAAATCAAATAGCCCTGACTGTTTTTAAATCAAATAGCCAGCTAGGATAACGATGGTCCAAAAACTTTGAATACAAAAACATAAATAGCATAAGCGACCTTGTCTGCCCGCAGCCACCCAAATTTATTGAGAGTGGTGTGATGTGGTCATATTTTCTTATTCCTCCCAGGGCAATTCGAGATGCAAAATTAATAAGCTTCTCTATTCTGTTTATCTGAGTCTTAGTGGTAGCTCTCCAAACAGTTGTGGAGTAGTAATGTGACTTATTCGAGTGGTAGTCTCAAAGTTGTCTTTTATACGTGATAAGTACATTAATGTTCCTGTAACCTTTTTGCATACTTTATCTATGTGGGTGTCAATAACATGTAGTTATTAAAGTGAATTCCTAGGTTTTTTATGGTTTTGCTAGGTATAATAATATAACTGCAAAAATTAATTGTTGTGTTTTTTGGAATTTGTGCTATATGGAACCTTGAAAAAATATACATGTATTGTATTTTACTTTTGTTAATTAACAACCCAATTTCTTGAAAATAGGTTTTAATTTTTGACAGAGTTTTCTGCTCTTAAGGTTAACCCTGTGAGATTATTAATATGACCACTAAGGAGTAGTTGAGTGTCATCTTCACATTGTACGACCAGACAGTCAGAAATGAAAGAAGATAGATCATTTACGTAAATGGAGAAGAGGATAGGACCAAGTACTGATCCTTGTGGAACACCAAATGATACATTTTTGGGCATAGAGATAATGTTAAGACGTATAGACTGTTCGCGATTAGATAGATACTCTCTAAACCAGCTCGGATCAATATTTAGGTTAGTACATTTACTTATAAGAATTTCCTGGTTTACACTGTCGAAGGTTTATGATAAGTCTGATAATACAAGCAGAGAGATTTTTTTCATATCTATATTATTATAGATACTATTCGTAACTTTGAGCAGTGCAGTTTCCGTCGAGAGTTTTGGTCTGAAACCATGTTGGTTTATAGCTAATAGTCTATTTCACTCTAAAGAAGACATAAGTTGGCATGCAACAATTTTTTCTAATATTTTAGAGAAAATGGGTAGCAGGGATATGGGACGATAGTTTGTCACATCTTCTCTGTCCCCATTTTTATGCAGAGGTATTACCTGTGATTTTTTATAAGAGTCAGGAAACTTCTTAGTAACAATGGAAGTATTCATGATAGTTAGAATATAAGATAAAAAATCATGAGTAGAGCATCTTTGATGAATTGAAATGCTCTATCATCTGGACCATAAGAGCCAGAGTTTCTTAGGCTCTTTATGGTAAGAATTAGGGTAGTACAATCGATAGGATTTATCTTGAAGTATTCTCTTGTGCTTACATTGGAAGAATTGACATTTAAGTACCGGTAATTACTCATATTCACTGAATTGATGTGTTATTGTGTTTTCTCATATGTATTTTTGCCAACGTTAGCAAAATAGTTATTAAAGCTTTGTCTTTCAACTCTGTAATATTTTCATAACTTTTTGAGGTAGTCTTTTCATTTGGTATCATGCTTCTTATCACTTTCCATGTTGCCGCTGTATCATGTCTTGCTTCATAAAATTGTGTTTTGTAAAAGTCTTTTTTACTTACATTGATAAGAGATCTGACACGTTTCTTTTCTGCTTTATAACGTTCTCAGAGAATCATAACATATCTATTCATTTTTAGCTCTTTTTGTATTTGATTTCTGATTTGCATTGCATCTTTGATGTCATTAGTTAGCCAGGAGGCTGAGGGGTGGGTTATTTTTCTTGTTACAATGGGTGTACAACTATCTAAGCATTCACAGAAGACTTTATTAGAATCTCACCCTGCAAATCGACGTTATCTGTGTTTGTAATATTATTAAGTACATTTGTGTTGTTGATTAATGGTTCACCAAAGATATCACGAGAGTAATTTTTTAGACACCGGAATGTCTTGAAGAGAGGCTTCCCTTTGGGTTTGTTTATATTTAGTATAGCAATGTTGAGCTCGTGATCTGCAATTGGGCAGGGAACTACAATAGCGTATACTTTCCACTTTATTTGTTATTATCAGATCTATTAGAGTCCTAGAATTAGGGATTATGCGGGTCGGTTTTGTCACTATTTGTGTTAACTTCACAGTGTTGATCACCCTTTTCATTATGTTATCTGCTGAGATCAAGTCATCATTAAAGTCACCAAGTATGTATACGGGTTTATGGCGCACACAGATATTTCTGAATGTTTCTAGCAGATGACTGAATGAACTGGAAGGTACTTTAGGGTGACGGTAAGCACACCCTACAATGAAAGATGGAAGTTTCTGATACTGCACAGAGATCCATAAATCTTCGAGCTTTTCAGTTTTTTGTAGACCTGTGGTTATTTCTGAAGCACTAACATAATTTCTAATATAAATACAAACCCCACCCCCTCGGCCATGGTCATTGCGAAATATTCTAAACTCTGGGATATTCACATACTTATTTTCAGTTGTAGGAGGAAGCCAAGTTTCACTTACACAGAGGATGTCTATGTTGTAGTGTTTTGTTAGCATTATTATTTCCTCAAAATGAACGAGAAGGGACTGAGCGTTCACATGTACTAATGTTACATTCTTACCATGTTTCATCAGGGTGGTATCCGTAGTCATAGTTGTAGTTTGTTCTTGGATTTGTCCATGATTTGTTTCGACAGTGTGATTCTGCTAGGAATTCACCATTATAGTGTGTTCTGGGGTTAGCCCATGGATCCTGGTGTCTGTACTTGCCGTTGGATGGGTAACGCTGATTTGAGTATGTGCCATGGTATGATCTGGCCCTCCCAAAATTTGTATGCCTAGGTGAGTGTCTAGAGTAGTAAGAGCCATCTCTCCAGGAGAAGTCCCTTGTGCGTGGACGGCGAAAAGAGAGGTTTGTATTGTGTCTCTTTCTGTAGTCTCGCGGATGGGGGATCGTTTCATAAGCTCTTTGCTGTTTATTCGCTATGACTGTAGTTTGGGATATTTTGTAGATAACCCAGGCTGTGTCCATTGTTTGCCCCCGCGAAATGGCTGGACAATTGTGCCCGTAGGCCATTTATTCAGTTTGTAAGCCACATATTCAAATCCTTTCGATATCGTTATTGCGAAGGAGACCTAATTTGGTTTGCGAGAAAGCTCCTTAATCAAAACTTCTTCAGAATGATGATACAGCTTTAATATCCCAGGTATTTTTCAGCATATTTAACATAATTCAGCAAATTAAGATTAATTAGTCATTAAGGTATGCATTACTAATTTTTATCTATAAATTTCGAATACATGACTCAGGTTTAAGAGATTTCACTCCATTTAAATTGTATTCTGTATTGGACGCCAGCTAAAATAAAGAAATGTTTCAATAGTCAATCTGAAATTCAGGGAGCGATGCTAATGCAATAACAACAACATACACAATGATCACCTCTTGATTCGGGCAAATTCGAAACTCTTGACAAATTTATAAGTTAATAAACGAAATATCATGAAATCACTTTTGGAGAAAAATGGAAACCATTAACAAGATTTAGGAGTATAATTAATCCCTCTCTATCTTATATATATATATATATATATATATATATATATATATATATATATATATATATATATATATATATATATATATATATATATATATATATATATATATATATATATATATATATATATATATATATATATATATATATATATATATATATATATATATATATATATATATATCTAAGCGTTATTTAAACTTTTTTTCATTTACATTCATTTCCAGAACTAGTTTAAGGTCACATTCATAACTGTCATATGCCTATATGAAATGCAGAAAACACAAGGGTAATATTTTTTCTTCCTCACTCCGAGGGGATCCAAGCATACCTCCTCCGTGATCTCTTGAGTTTCGTAAAAGTAGACAAACTGGGGAGGAGCGTGACTGGAAATCCCCGCCTTTGTATTTTCCTCCCACGAAGAGTCGAGCTGTTTGCTTTGATTAAGCCATCCCCATTTTAAGGGGAATTATGGCTTTGTATATAGACAGAATATCCTTTCTCCCCTTAACAATAATAATAATAATAATAATAATAATAATAATAATAATAATAATAATAATAATAATAATAATAATAAAATAATAATAATAATAATAATAATAATAATAATAATAATAATAATAATAATAATAATAATCTATCTATCTACCTTGGCTGTCTCCCCCAATTGGGGGGTAACCGATATCAAAAAAAGAATACAATAAGGGGATTACTTTGCTCTATGGGCAATGACGAGGGAGCTAGCGACCTTTCAGATGGCACTGCTGGAGTGCCACAGCCCATCCTCCCGACTCTTCCACAACCTGTGTCGCTTCATAAATGCAGCAGGAAAAAAAGTAACAAAAGGGGCCTCGTTAGCTCAGTGATAGGGTGAGGGAGTCAGGAAACGACTTACTCGGGTTCAATCCCACGATGTTCACATCCATTCGAATAAGAAATACCTGCGACATATAAAACGGGCCATAGGTGCGTGGTAGCTCAGTGGCAGCGTATGCTATTCCGAAAGCGATTAATGCGGGTTCAATCCCATAGCGGGGCTTTATGGTGGGTGCAGCCAACCTTAATCCCCCGTCTAAAATATTTAGGTCCACCCCCATTCGAATGGTGACTCAGTGTGATACAAAAAATGTCGCAATCAGTAAAGAAAATGACAGTCTAGAAAGAGCTAAAAAGAGAAATTTTGGGAAAATTTGAGTTTAAAATAAAGACAATAATTTCTTCGTGGTTATTTTGGCTCTTTCATGTATATTGCTTTTTCAAACGAGTTTTGACAAGAGACTCTCAGCAGTGACTAATGTTATTATTATCAGTGGGGAGTGGGGGGGAGAATAACTTCTCCCCAAACTGTTTTCCTTTTTTGATGTCGGCTACCCCCCAATTTAAGGGGAAACAGCCAAGGTATATGTATGTATCAGTTTACTTGTAACGTCAATAGAGAGAGAAAGATATATATATATATATATATATATATATATATATATATATATATATATATATATATAATAGATAGATAGATAGATAGATAGATAGATAGATAGATAGATAGATAGATAGATAGATAGATGAGATAGAGAGAGAGAGAGAGAGAGAGAGAGAGAGAGAGAGAGAGAGAGAGAGAGAGAGAGAGAGAGAGAGAAAAAAAAATTATTTTCGTTATTTGCCCATTATTAAGTCTTCCTTTCCACCCCAGACTTTCTAAATATAGATGCGCATGTGATAAGACGTGGGTCCAAATGGAGTATGATGATGACAGCATGTTCCAGTAAAATTCAATTATATTGAAAGCCATTGCTCTTTCAACACACGTAATCTCTTCAAGGGAAAGTTCACTCATGCTTTCACATCGTTCATTTATATTTACAGCACTTATTTATGTACATTTATAGCACTTACTCAAGTTAAAGGAGTCTAAAAGGTAGATATTTTATAGAAACTGACACACATAAAATGAGCAAATTTCTATGGTATAAAAAATAAGGGAGGGGGCTAGAATATGTCCTCCGTGTTCCCCTGCGTGTCGTAAGAGTCGACAGAATGGGATGGAGCGAGGGGACTGGGAATCCCCTCTTCTGTATTTTCTCTTTCTAAAGAGTCAAGAGTATTTTGTCTTGACTCAGCCACTCCCCTTATAAGAGGAAAATGGCTCATGTATATAGATAGAAAAAGTAAGGGTGTCATTTCATTCATGTTTCGACACAACTGAAAAAACTTATAGCTGGAGTTATATATAGGATAGTTGTCGTCTATAACCATCAATTTTGAGAAGATAAAATAATGAAGTCTAGCATAAAACGCTCTTTTTTTTTAATTACGTAAGACACCTAACCGGTCCCGGAACAAAGAAAACACGAGTTAAAGAAAAAATAGCAGATTAAGGACAAGGTAGAAATAACAGAATGATGAACACTAGAGAAAGGACAGGCTGAAAAACTAGTCAAAGCAATAAAGACCTAGAAACATGGATTCTTATCTGTGTACGTGTCTGTTTTATTGTTTGTACCTTGACGTATTAAACATTCCGGCATACAACGTGATAAAAACATAAAACAACACGTGCGACAAATATGTCTATACTTGTTCTATATTGCTCAACCTTCCTCTAACAAGAACACAAATGAAGGCATTGCTGCTACCAATGCGTATTCATACAAACTTCATCTTACATGAACTACTTTGTGGGAGTCAAGCAATTTAGGTCAATTCACACATCTGAGTGAACTCTAGTTGGGTACAGAAAATTACCGACCATCATATAAAGAATGAGAGAGAGAGAGAGAGAGAGAGAGAGAGAGAGAGAGAGAGAGAGAGAGAGAGGAGAGAGGAGAGAGAGAGAGAGAGAGAGAGAGAGAGAGAGAGAGAGAGAGAGAGAGAGAGGTATAATTTCCTTGCTTTCGTTGTTCCTGAGTGATCCCCTCTTCGCCAGAATTTCCGCCATTAATAATGGCACCATGCACCAGCAAAATGCCATTCATTCTGCTCTTTAAATACGTATAAATACTCTTAAGAAAATTTTCTTCACACTGTTACATCGTTTAAGTATAAGAGCTCACTGGCTATTTAACAAATAAAAAAAAACACTTTAAATGTGCCATTTTCTAAATCATAAATAAATAAATAAATAAAACAGAAAGATACGAAGTAATCTCAACAAATTGTCGACATTACTGAAAAAACCGAGACTGTGGTACAATGCCGAAGAAATCGGAAAGGGACTCTTTGGCGCCGTCGTTTTGCCGTAGCCCTTTTGGCGCCGTGAATGGCGCCTTTACTAAATAAAAAAAAACGGATAATTAACGCTAATCTACCCTATAAAAGTTAGTTTAGTGTTAACTAACCTATTCTTTTAATAAGTAAAGTTGCCATTCACGGCGCCAAAATGACGGAGCTAAAACGATGACGCCAAAGAGTACCTGACCCATAGAAATTGGCCGCGAATCACCTTCAG
This sequence comes from Halocaridina rubra, assembly GCA_037179515.1. NCBI lineage: Eukaryota > Metazoa > Arthropoda > Malacostraca > Decapoda > Atyidae > Halocaridina > Halocaridina rubra. The sequence goes on from JAXCGZ010022895.1 coordinate 56,206, forward strand.
TTTTCATAAGAGATAAAATGAGTTGGGATAGAATACTTTGCTTACTAAATAAATGTGCAAAAAAAAAAAAAAAAACATATACGCATGGTTTAATATTGCGAGTGCACGAGAGGGTTTCTAATCTCTTTTTCTTAGTTATGGGAATTCAGAATCATAAGTTTTTCCACTTGGTGAAACCTGCCGTTATAGATCACATTTTTATAAAAGAAGTATCCATTACCAACGGAAGCATTCAAGAACGCGGGACTTGATTCATGAGTGTATGGGTGTGTGCGTGCGTGAGTACGAAGGAGCGTGTGCGAGCGCGTGTGTGAGTATGTGCGTGTGCATGTGAATGGGTATATATATATATATATATATATATATATATATATATATATATATATATATATATATATATATATATATATATATATATATATACTACATGAACGAGCAATTTTTCCTTTAATAAGGGGAGTGGCTGAGTTAAGGCAAAATACTCTAATTCTTTGGGAAGTGAAAATACACAGGAGAGAATTCCCAGATCTCTCGCTCCGCCCCATTTAGTCGACTCTTACGACACGCAGGGAAACACGGAGGAAGTATTCTAGCCCCCCTCCCTCAGGGAGAATATATATATATATATATATATATATATATATATATATATATATATATATATATATATATATATATATATATATATATATATATATATATATATATATATATATATAAGTGCTTAGATCTTTCAGACTGTGTTTTAGTACATATTCATGGCTGCATATGGACTAAAATAGTCTGAAAGTTCTCGGCACTCCGTTTCAATTTTCCTTCGAAGCTTACCTCTGTTCATCTGTGTATCACGTGTTCATATCTTCGTGACATTTAGAGAAACGCACAGACATGCAATTATATATATATATATATATATATATATATATATATATATATATATATATATATATATATATATATATATTAGTAATAGTAAAATTTTAAAAAATTATGCTAATTAATTAAAATGAAACGAAAACATCAGCGATTATGATCATAGAGCCACCAGTTACATATTTAAGCAGAGCTAACTGTCTCTTTCTCTCTCCCTCTCTCTCTCTCTCTCTCTCTCTCTCTCTCTCTCTCTCTCTCTCTCTCTCTCTCTCTCTCTCTCTCTCTCTCTCTCTCTTTCAATACGCGTCCCCTTCATTAATTGACTTCATTTAATATCCTAGGAATGCGAGGAAGAAAGCAAGAGTGACTCTAGATATTTCATGATTATCAGAAGAAATAAAACTTGAGTTTTTGGGAAAATTGGGAGTTGACAGATATAAGAAATTGGGCAGATATTATGTTCTGAACATCAGTGTTTAGCAAACTCGCAAAAATTCTGTAACTAGATTTCTAATAATTATAGACATTCCTCTAATACTGGAGAGAGAGAGAGAGAGAGAGAGAGAGAGAGAGAGAGAGAGAGAGAGAGAGAGAGAGAGAGAGAGAGAGAGAGAGAGAGAGAGAGAGAGAGAAATACACGTATTTTTTTTTATGATTGTGACACCAGGACTAGCAAAAAAAAAAAAAAACTACTCTCATCGGGCCTGTGCACGAATTATACAGAGAGAGAAACAGGGATGGGGAGTATTGTGACTTGTCAGATGTGAAGGGATAAAAAGACATATGAAACGAATATCCAAGAATATTCGGTATTGATGTAGGCATAGAAAGAGAACCGTAACTGAAGGAAGACTTAACATCGAACTTTCCTGTATAGTCTTAGTTAAGTCCAAAAGACCCTTCAGCTGTAATATTGCAACGGGCGGTTGATGCCATACGTAGATATGTTATCAGTTTGGCATACAAGCCTATGTACACATACACATATATACATACAGTATATATATATATATATATATATATATATATATATATATATATATATATATATATATATATATATATATATATATATATATATATATATATATATATATATATATATATATATATATATATATATATATATATATATATATATATATATATATATATATATATATATATGTACATACATACATACATATATACATATGACGTAGGGGTTTTGCTCCTACGTTATATTATTATAATTATGGTAGCGTGGTTGGTGAAAATACGTAAGGATTTATATTCGTTTATTCTTATTTTAACATCTATGTACTCAGAGCTCCTATTACTACAGTTCCTGTTACGACTAATTCCTGAGTCCTACCCCCAAGAGGGGGAGGCTAACTCAGCTGTACTGTGTTAACTCTGCTGCTGGCAAGGCCCGGTCTCTAACTCTAACTAACTGTGCCTGCCCTGGGTGGTTCTTGAAATACCCCAAGGGCAGGGCGGGGCTTGCCAGCAGCAGAGTTAACACAGTACAGCTGAGTTAGCCTCCCCCTCTTGGGGGTAGGACTCAGGAATTAGTCGTAACAGGAACTGTAGTAATAGGAGCTCTGAGTACATAGATGTTAAAATAAGAATAAACGAATATAAATCCTTACGTATTTTCACCAACCACGCTACCATAATTATAATAATATAACGTAGGAGCAAAACCCCTACGTCAGTGGTGGCAGCGGTGGGATTTCATCAAGATTACATGGTTTTTTAAAGTAGTTTAAAACTTTTATTTTTTTAGGACTGTTCTCCCTGTCTTAGGACGACTTTTAATTTCTCTGTCCAGGACGACTTTTAATTTCTCTGTCTAGGACGACTTTTGTTTTCTCTGTCCAGGACGACTTTTAATTTCTCTGTCTAGGACGACTTTTGTTTCTCTGTCCCTTGCTCATGAATTCTTGCTAGGTGCGATTCCACGGTTTCCCTCGGGGATTCTATTTTTTTCACTCCCTCGCTGTCCTTGCTGCAGGCCCAGGTTTGTTGCCATATCTCCGTTACTCGGATAGGCAAGACAAAAAGGCAAGGATTCGGCACCTCCTCTAATCCTTCCAGCCCGGCTTCCTCGTCCCGCCCTCGGCCGATCTTGACTAAGACCACCACGCAGGAGACCTGCAACGTCACAGCGATTCTCTTCCGTACGGCCATCCACACGTACCTTCGAAGCAGATCTCGGGATGAAAATTTGAACCTCTGTCACTACTACAGTTGTAAGAAAGGTTCCCTATGACTTCAGGGTACCAACAATGGCCATACGTTGGTAATCGAGGCTATACTTTGCCTCCCCTGCAACTGCAAGTGATTGCAATCTCTATTCAATGGGCACTAGGGACTTGTCTGAACGGACAAAATCTAAAGACTTTTAGAACTTGCAGGTCGGGGCTGCCTAGGAATAGGGTGGTAATGGAAGGTATGTGTCTACACAACTAGATTATTATTCCAAGATACTTAGGGCTTAGCTGAGAAACTGCTACATAGCATTACTTTACTATAGACATCAAAAAGAATAATCACTGAATACTGAGAAAAACCACTAAAGAAATATTCTTATTTGCAGTGGCTACAATAACATCAAGTATGAATTCAGTTAAAAGATACAAATCATCAGGTTACTGCTGATTTCATTTCAATAATAATTGTTAGCAACAGGCCATTGAGAGATAGCAACGATATCAGTCAACATAATAGCATTACTAATAATCATGATCTAAAAATAAGAATAATAAACAATAAAAATAAATATACTAAATCAGAAATATCAATATATATACAATGGAGACTGGCATTCAGAAGTAAGAACAGAGTTCTATACTTATACTTCATAGCAATGCTCATTCTAACACAGTCTCTTTTAATATTTAAATTCCTGCTGTCATAATCAATGTATATATATAGAGCATAAGTGGCAACTCGCTGGCTCCACAATTTGTCAATGGGAGTTCTATCTATTCTCTAAACAGTTGCGACATGTGGCAAAATTATTTATGCAAATGGCGGTACTACCGATGTCTTATCAGTATTTATGCAATAACAGCATGCAACAATCTATCAACTGAAATAAAATGTAGGCACAATTATCGCCTAGCTTCGCTGGAAAAAACACACACAAAAAATCAAAGACAGCAACGTTCTTTTAGCATTGAACGGAGCCTCTGTCAGGCTCAGAGTCGAGTGAAAGGTAGGAGAGAGAGAGAGAGAGAGAGAGAGAGAGAGAGAGAGAGAGAGAGAGAGAGAGAGAGAGAGAGAGAGAGAGAGAGAGAGAGAGAGAGACTGGGCGACCTTGAAATACGTTGCGGTTTCCACTCACATGTCAGCTGAGATGGGCCTCTGTCTTTTAAACTTGTACTGAAAATAAAAAAGTGTCGCAGAGTATCTCTAATAATAAAATACATAAACAAATGAACGTGAACAAACGTTAGCAATGACTATCGATAGAGTCTTACGTTTATTGTCAGCGGCTATTCTCATTCCCTCATTAACAAAAACAAAAGCAAAAAGAACTTAGTGTACAACTGCAGAACTGTCGAAGCATAAATCCATTCCTTTCTGTTTAATCTTGATAAGGACTTTACTGTAACAGCATACACATCCTTGTCTATAATGACAATCTCTCTCTTTTCATGCTATAAATCAGAGGGTTAAGTCGAAGCACACACACTCTGATGAAATTAAAGCAAAAGATTAAAATCATATGTGACAATATCCCTACTACTATCAACAAAAGTACAAATATCTTTTTCTTAACAACTTCTTAAAAAGGACTTAAGTGTCATTAATTTTAACTTTAAAACTCAGCAAATAATCTCTAATAATCTCAATTATCTTTAATTAGCTCGATTGTAATCTAAAATTCATGAAAATGATGGGGATTAACCATAGTTATCTCTAGATAATCTTTTCAAAACTCTTTAAGTAAGATTTTAAAGATTTCTTCAATACAAAAAGAACTATATAACAAAAACGGGTATCAAAGAATATAAAAAGTCTATCTCTGTGTATGCAATAATAAAAACAAAAAGTATATTTCATTAGCAACAGTAAAGAATGCATTTTGCTTAGGTTTCAAAATCTCGTACGGAGTTGTACATGGACAATTCAAACATAAAATATATATATTCTTTTACTATCTCGAATTTGACTTATAACTGCTCTGTCTGTTTGCTTTTACGGGGGTGCGCATGTGGGCGCTGTTTTCTCCTCTGTTCTTTTGGCTTCTGGATAAACTTCTGCTCTCTCAAATACGGGATACAGCTGTGTAACATTCTTGTTGTCATTTCGTGTCAGCTCTCACTCTTTCTTTATGACCAAGCTGATATAATTTTGATAAACATTATCATGGCTAAAACTCGCAAAGTTTTATTTTATAAATCTACCATATCTCTTCAGACAAATAATGTATATACTGCAGCTAGCAAAGAAGATAAAGAATCATTCATAGATTCACGTCCTTTATCACGTAACATCTATCTTGGAATCTCTCGGAAATCGAATAATAATCTCAATGGCGGAGTAGGGGACAAAACAAAAATAAAACAAACTTGGCATTTCAACCATATCTGGGCAGGTGGAGAATTACTTTCTCAAACATATCCCTCACTAGATATTGCAACAGCGCATCACCTCCCATAAATACACTCTGATATGGCATGCAGAAGGACCTGGCGGAGCAGGGGAACGATCCTCGCAGACTCCCCAATCATGCTTCCTAACGGTGCTTCCCGCGATTTCACCCCCTAGAGCAACCCCCCATTATACCCCCAGTCATTCATACTCATTCTCTGCCTCACTCGCTGCATCACTTACAAAACAATCGTCCCCTTTCTGTAAAATTCCCTTTAATTTACAACGTTGGTTGTAAGAAGAGTAAGGGTGAAATCTCGGTTGGGCCGCACGGTCACAGACTGCCTCACTAGTCCTGAGTCCCATTCTAACGAACAAACAAACATTCTACTCCCTTGAAGCTACGTTTGGGTGACACTGAAAAACCTTCCCTATTCTAGGACAGCACAAATTACTCTAATTTACTCTTACTTTCGCCTGCATAGCGCGAAATAAAAAACTCATCTCTAAACAATATCACAAAATTTCTTATTCTTCAAAAATAAAATGCCACACACGTATCGTAATGTTAATCCCTTCATCATAACAACATTAAAAAACAATCTGTCATTTATGTCTTTCTTTCGCTAAAACATTCCTCCCGCGGAGAAAAAAAAAAAAAAAAAAAAGAACCTTGAAAACAGGCGCAATCTTAACACTCTATTTCTTACGCTTTAAGAAATTTATATAAAAATGATTTTACACGTACTTTAAAATATCAAGGATCAGTACAATTACTACAGATTTATAATAACGAGGTTGGGAGATCGAATGGTCACTTCCACATTCCTTTCTCGAAAATCACACGTGTTCTAAGTAAAACCTTAAAAGCATATTCAAGTATATTACTCGCTATAATTCTTACACTTAAGAAATTAATATACTGTAATAGTGATTTCACGTGCGTTAAATTTGTCAATTAAAAATCGATACATTCGCGTTCTTAAAATTCAATCTACGCATTAATACAAATAAATGGAACACACTTCCAACGCAAATTCTTTATATTACTCAAATTATAACAAAAAACGGAGTTTATTACTGCTTATAGCTATTAGTACAAATTATCCTTATAAGCGGGTTGGCTGAGTCAAAGCATAACTACAAGATAAAATGGCGGCGTCCACCGACCTCAATTTCTTTTACTAATTGTCCCATTACTCACTGGATACAGATCACAAGTACTTAGCTATTTTAAGGAAGTGGTCCTGAAGAACTTCATGGCAGAAGGCAAGGAAGGAGGGGGTTCTCCTTCTTCTCTTCGAGTAAAATCGACGAATCGCCGTCTTCTTGGTCGGATCCGGCAACTTATACTTCTTGTAATGGGCATTTTCACTCAATGCTCCGGTCACACTTCGGCTTACCTAAGAAATATCTTAGGAATAGTTCCTTCAAAGTTTTATAATATTCTCTATTTGACCACTCGTCACTTCTCATCCGCAGACCCAAGTATTTCAGGAAGTCGGTCGCGGGAATTATGGACGGACATTCACGGTCTTTTACATTTGCGCCGTCGAGGTATAAAAGTGAATTTTTGACTCGAGGCGTCTTTACAACCAGGGCACGGGGTGGGGGCCTTGCCAATACGGAGGCGGGGGAGAGTGGCTGGATCTCATAATATGATACTGTAAGTGAAGGGGGAGCTCTGACTTTCTCGGTGTCACTCTCTCACTGCTGGTAAGCGTCTTGAAGTTTCTTCACTTGTACTTTTCTTCCATAGATGCTATATATTTTTTTATACTTCTATTTTTTTTTTTTTCTTCTTTCTCTTCGGTAAAGTGTCGGCGTGGATTGATCCCACCGCTGCCACCACTGACGTAGGGGTTTTGTTATCCCACCGAGTGTCACCACTGACGTAGGGGTTTTGCTCCTACGTTATATTATTATAATTATGGTAGCGTGATTGGTGAAAATACGTAAGGATTTATATTCGTTTATTCTTATTTTAACATCTATGTACTCAGAGCTCCTATTACTACAGTTCCTGTTACGACTAATTCCTGAGTCCTACCCCCAAGAGGGGGAGGCTAACTCAGCTGTACTGTGTTAACTCTGCTGCTGGCAAGGCCCGGTCTCTAACTCTAACTAACTGTGTCTGCCCTGGGTGGTTCTTGAAATACCCCCAGGGGCAGGGCGTGGCTTGACATCCAATCCTGCCAATGAAATCAAGTGACATCTAGTCCTGCAAATCAACGCCAGGTTCGAAGTGGAGTCCCTCCTATTTCCGGGGTCAGAGCGTGGCTATTGGGCATCTCTCCAGGGCATGTACATACGTACGGCCAATGTTTGTAAAAAGTGTCAAGGAGATATATGACCGGAACCGCATCGAGTACCTGGAGAGGGCAGGAAAGGCCAGGAAGTTAGCCATTTCCTAAACCACAAGAAACACAAACATGTGGCCCGTACGTATGTACATGCCCTGGAGAGATGCCCAATAGCCACGCTCTGACCCCGGAAATAGGAGGGACTCCACTTCGAACCTGGCATTGATTTGCAGGACTAGATGTCACTTGATTTCATTGGCAGGATTGGATGTCAAGCCACGCCCTGCCCCTGGGGGTATTTCAAGAACCACCCAGGGCAGACACAGTTAGTTAGAGTTAGAGACCGGGCCTTGCCAGCAGCAGAGTTAACACAGTACAGCTGAGTTAGCCTCCCCCTCTTGGGGGTAGGACTCAGGAATTAGTCGTAACAGGAACTGTAGTAATAGGAGCTCTGAGTACATAGATGTTAAAATAAGAATAAACGAATATAAATCCTTACGTATTTTCACCAACCACGCTACCATAATTATAATAATATAACGTAGGAGCAAAACCCCTACGTCAGTGGTGACACTCGGTGGGATAACAAAACCCCTACGTCACATACATACATACATACATACATATATATATATATATATATATATATACATATATATATATATATATATATATATATATATATATATATATATATATATATATATATATATATATATATATATATATATATATATATATATATATATATATATATATATATATATATATATATATATATATATATACATATATACACACACACACACGTTGTGATGGAAAGGGCAAACCCACTCATCAGACAGGCACTTGATAAGGAGAAGACAGTGGTAATCTCAGGCATAAGCGAGTCCCAGGAGCCAACATGGCAGGGGAGACTTGAAGAAAATAAAGCTAGGGTTGTAGACCTGATAAGAAAGCTTGGAGTAGTATGTGGTCCTGAGGATATTGTATGCATACACCAACTAGGTAAATATTCAAAGGAAGGAAAGCGGAGACCAACAAAAGTAACCTTTGAGAGAGGGGAAACATGTAGGGAAATATTGCTGAGAAAAAAAGTCTAAAAGACCTTCAAGAATTCAAAGAAGTGTTCATTAGACAATACAGAACACAGGAAGAGATGGGAAAGATCAAAAACTTGTTACAAGAGGCAAGAAGGTTAAATGATGAAAGAAATGAAAAAGAGAAGAAAAATTTTCATTACAGAGTTCTTCCAGACAAAGGGGAGATAAAGAAGATAATGACAGAAGATCAGGGGATGGGGCCTCATTAAGATTGTTATATACAAATGCTGATGGATTAGCTGGTAAGGCAGTAGAATTAAAAGATAGGATTCACAACAGTAAGGCAGATATAGTAGCAATTACAGAGACTAAGTTGAGTGAGGACATAAACAGTGTCACAGTTTTTCCTAAGGGTTTCAGAATACTAAGGGTTGAAAGATCTGAGAGGACTGGTGGAGGGATAGCACTGCTCATAAGTGAAAGGATTCAAGTCGAAGAAATAAACTTGGCTATAGAAAGTGAGTTCAAGGAATTTCTTGTTGCTCGCATAAATACTGGGTCAGAGAGCATTATAATAACTGTTGTATACAACCCACCAAGGAACCAAAATAGGCGTGAAGTTTATGAGGAAAGTCATATAGGTACTATTGAAGTCATAAACTCAGTTGTTAACATGGCACGGGAGAAAAAATGTAGGATTTTGATTTTGGGAGACTTTAATCATAAAGAGATAGATTGGATAAATCTTGACCCACACAGTGGTGAGGACTCATTCGGGGCAAGATTCCTAGATTGCGTACAAGAGAATTTCCTACACCAACGTGTAATGGAGCCAACAAGGGTGGGGATGAGCCATCACTACTTGATCTAGTGTTCACAGATAATGTGTTGGATATTGAAAAAATTGAGTATGAACCACCAATTGGAAAGAGTGACCACTGTGTGTTGTTGATGGAGTATATCATTGAAGATATTCTTCCTGAGAGTAGAGGCACTGAGAACATGAGGAGGAACTATCGGAAAGGCGATTACATCAAAATGAATGAGCTTTTTGCAGTTATTGACTGGAAAACCTTATTTTACAACAAATCTGTACAAGAAATGTATGACATCTTTTGTGAGAAATATGGGAAGATAGTAGATTGCTGCATACCTGTCACCAAAGTAGGTGTAATTCATGCCAGAGAGAAATGGTTCGATAATGGGTGTAAAAGAGCTAAGGAGTGGAGAGACAAATGCTGGAAAAGGTATAGGAGGAAAAAAAACATAAATGCCTGGCAAACCTACAAAAGAGCAAGAAATGACTACCTAAGTAAAAGGAGAGAGGCAGAGAGAGACTATGAGAGGGACATCACCAGGAAGGCTAAAGAAAATCCCAAGCTTTTCCACAGCTTTATCAGAGGAAAACTTAAGGTAAAAGAACAGGTTTTAAGGCTAAAGAGAGCAGATGGAAGCATCACTGAGACGGATGAAGAGATCTGCAAAGAATTGAACAAGGAGTTTCAGTCAGTATTTACAGTAGAAAATACCCCACCCCCTCAGATTGCAGTGATAGAAGCTCAAGGGCCGGTATTAGAGAACATCAACCTTACAGCCACAGAGGTATGCAAAGCGCTGATGGATTTAGATGTTCATAAAGTGTTCCACATGGGAGACTTATTAGGAAGCTGCAATCAATGGCTAGAATAGGTGGAAATGTTTTGGAATGGATAAAAACTTACTTAGAAGGAAGGGAACAGAGGGTTAGAGTAAGACACTCAGTGTCTGAATGGAGAAGAGTTAGTAGTGGAGTTCCACAGGGTTCAGTTTTAGGGCTACTTTTGTTCCTTGTATATGTAAATGACCTACCAGAGTCTGTAAATTCATTCATGAATATGTTTGCAGATGATGCAAAGATTGTGAAGAAGGTAAAAAACGAGAACAATGGTAGAGAACTTCAGGAGGATCTAAATAATCTGCATGAGTGGTCAGAAAAGTGGCTAATGAAATTCAGTACTTCAAAATGTAAGGTAATGAGAATGGGTACAAGTGCAAGAAGGCCCAAGCTTGACTACTCGGTGGCTGGAGTACAACTTCAAGAGACAGAAAATGAGAGAGATCTAGGAGTAAACATACTGGCAGATTTGTCTCCAGAAATACATATAAATGGCATAGTAAGGGCAGCATATGCATTCTTATCAAATGTAAGGGTAGCCTTCAGGCACATGGACAAGGAAATGTTCAGAAATATTTATGTAACCTATGTGAGGCCAAAACTCGAAAATGCAGCCCCCTTTTGGAATCCGCACTTGAAAAAGCACATAGCTAAGCTTGAAAAAGTTCAAAGACATGCCACGAAACTGGTGCCAGAAATACGCAATCTCAGTTATGATGAGAGGCTGAGGGAATTTGACTTACCATCACTCGAAGCTAGAAGAGTGAGGGGGGATATGGTGACAGTCTTTAAATTCCTTCATGGTTATGATAGAGTGGATAGGGATCGATATTTTGATATGGCTGGCTCTAGATCTAGAGGTCATAGTTTGAAGCTTCGTAAGAAAACTTCTTTGCAGGATGTAAGGAAATACATTTTCAGTGTAAGAGTATTTGATAATTGGAATTGGCTAAGCGAGGAGGTAGTTAATGCTATCTCAATCCATAGTTTTAAGGACAGGTATGATAAGTATCACTAAGTCTAAAATGGAACCGATGAGGAGACGGGAAGATACGAGCTTTGGGCTCTTTCCCGTAAACACAATTAGGTAATCACAATTAGGCAATCACACACACACAAATATATATGAATGCATCACGACATATTGCCGTCTTGTATATCAGAAAAAATTATATTTCAGACCTAAAAGCTTCGACATTTTCCTTTGACATTTGAAAAAAAAAAAAAAAGTCATATCAGTAGATATTTTCTCGCAATAAAAGTATCATCAAGCGCCATATAAAAATTCCTCTGAATTCTCGTTATATACAATGTGTGTCACTTACAAAAATACAAACTTATACCTTCATTGCATTTTTCTCATTTTATGAGTCAGTGAGAGCAAACTCATTTCCGAGATGCAATATTTACAAGTTAAATACGACAAACAATTGAAAATGTCAGGAAACAAGCAGGAAATAATGTATAATATTGAGTAGGAATAGATTGTCATATGCGCAAATACTAATGTAAAGCACTAGCGATATATATTTTAAGCTACTCATATTTTTTTCTGAATTTTCCCTCTCTATAAAGCATAAACTAATCACCTTTGTGATGTTTTAAAATACCATTATGTAACACACGTCATATTTGTAAAATTTTCATAATCTGGCACTATTAAAGTTTTTTGCCTTTAAGTAATGCTCATCTTTCGAGGCAAAAGTAATACTGTCCTTTAGTAACAACGTCTAAAATTTTCTCCTATTGCTGAATGAGTTTTTAAAAAGTACCAAAAAGTCTTAATTTTGTTTCATGATAGTCAACAAATAATTCTAAAAAGAACTCCAGTATAATGTGCATCGGACTCAAACAAATGTGCATCACCTTAAGAAACAAAAAAAAACAAAAAAAAAAAAATGTATACGGATTTGATGAAAAAAAAAAATTCTCAAAACTACTTCACAATGAAATTTGATGCAATTTACAAGTGTGATAGTCTTGACTTGTAGGAGAGGTTTGTGGGGCAAATGTTGGTTTTGTAATGTTCATAATATCACCTGTAAATAAAAGCGACAAGGAAGATGCTTGGCCTTCTCAGAATAGCATGTGGCTTCCTAGCCTAACATGGGCTCTAATAACATTACTTTATTAAGAACACAAAACATTATATGGTATGTGGAGAGAGAGAGAGAGAGAGAGAGAGAGAGAGAGAGAGAGAGAGAGAGAGATCATTTTTTTCTTATAGTATGTGATGTATTATTATCGTTATTATTATTATTATTATTATTATTATTATTATTATTATTATTATTATTATTATTATTATTATTACTATTATAATTATTATTATTATTATTATTATTATTATTATTATTATTATTTTTATTATTATTATTATTATTATTATTATTAATATAATAATAATTATTATTATTATTATTATTATTATTATTATTATTATTATTAATATTATTATTATTATTATTATTTTTACTATCATTATTATCAACGGATCTGCACAGAGCACCATACACTGAGAGAGCTTATATAACAAATAATGTGTGACATTCATAACTGTCTAGATCTAAAAACACAGATTTCCCATTAGGTGCCACATATAATGCCAATACTATTAATGTATAAAATTGTTTATTCGTTTTCTGTCTAAATGTTAAATTGGAATTACTAAGAGTAATTTGACTGATACACTTTTTCCATTAAATAAGTCAATAGACTTTATAAAAATTATTACATTTTAATTTGTCAAAAAATAAAGTATCATATGTGGAAATTTATTATAAACAAGTAGCCAACAAAGCTTGTTCAGTTCTACTGATGTTCAACGTGGTTTTCTTGGATAACAGGTTTTATATATATATATATATATATATATATATATATATATATATATATATATATATATATATATATATATATATAATATATATATATATATATATATATATATATATATATATATATATATATATATATATATATATATATATATATATATATATATATATATTCACCAGAAAGATTCAGTATCTCTTCGAAGTTTCCAGAGTTGCTGGAGGATGGACCCCAAACATCCTTATCTCTTGCCTCTGCTCTTTACTTTCAGAGTTGGCAGAGTAATACAATTTGGCGTTTGCACATTCATAGAAGGATCTAATATATGTATGTAGAGAGCTTCTAGAATTTGTAAATATCTGCAAATTCTAGAAGCTCTCTACATACATAAGTTAGATCCTTCTATGAATGTGCAAATGCCAAACTGTATTACTCTGCCAACTCTGAAAGTAAAGAGCAGAGGCCAGAGATAAGGATGCTTGGGGTCCATCCTCCAGCAACTCTGGAAACTTCGCAAAGATACTGAATCTTTCTGGTGAATATAAAGTAAAGGTGGATATTAGAAACAATATATTAATATATATATATATATATATATATATATATATATATATATATATATATATATATATATATATATATATATATATATATATATATATATATATATATATATATATATGAGTAACAAAAATTGTTAGTGTACAGCACTAAATGGTAAGGAAGCCCATCAGTGAAACAACACATAGAAAAAAATAACGCTAAATAAAAGAACAAATTACTGAAACATTAAGGTACTGAAACATAAATACTGATTACCAAACATATTTCTTTGACCTTGTAAGAAAGATTCGAGTTTTCTCTATAAAAATTAATCTCCTAAGCTCGAACTATTCATATGAACAATGAGAAGTCTTAAATGAGGTAAAACTGGTGAATAAAGACAAAGCAGTCTTTCTCTGTATAAAGAATGCAATACCCCTTGTAAGGGGAGTTGGGTCAAAGCATACACCTTTACTAAGGCTAAGGTTATTTTCCAAACAAGAATCCCTTCGAATGCCTTAACTAGGTACAGAGAGGTAGTTGCAGTCCCTTGCTCCCATCAATTCACTCAACTGTTACAACAAGCAGGGGAACACAGAAAAGATAATCTCGCTCCCATCCCGAACTAAGGAAGGCAGAGGAAGCTACTCCTCGCTACGATAGGAAAAAACCATAGTACAAAAATAAATAAATATATCTCATATATGGAGGTGTACACCCTCTCGACAGGTAAGCCAAAGTTAATGATAACAAATATACGGAGAGAGAGAGAGAGAGAGAGAGAGAGAGAGAGAGAGAGAGAGAGAGAGAGAGAGAGAGAGAGAGAGAGAGAGAGAGAGAGAGAAACACCAATGGATCATTTTCTCCTTCTTCTAGCGACTGTTGATGAGTGGGTAAAGCTTTCTATTAAAGGCTGAGGAAGAAGAATTTTTTTTTTTCATTGTGTTGCAAGACTTCTTGATCTAATTAAAAGAATGATGTTCCGACTCTTTTTAATCGAAAACTTTTTTCTCAAAAGTTTTAGATCTCATAAGTTTCCATTTTTCTCCATTTTCAAAAAAGTAATGTTAATTATCACTATTATTATTATTACTATTACTATTATTATTGCGAGTATTATTATTATTATTATTATTATTATTATTATTATTATTATTATTATTATTATTATTATTATTATTATTATTATTATTATTATTATTATTATTATTATTATCTAATTTAATGAATATGATTGTAACACTATTTGTAATAATACAAATAAAGCAATGCAATAATTAGCAATAGAACTAACAATAAAGAAGACAAAACATGACAAATTAGACATCTTAATGACATACAACACACGAATATACTTAAGAATATGACATCTCTAACGGCATTTGAATAGGGAACCGCATCTAACAAGGACTGATATAATTTCTCAACTACCTTGAAAATATGTCGCAGACCTGCAAATTGATTTCAAAATGGATTTTAAGAAGACGACAAGCACTTTACACACCAACACATATACACATACGAGTACACACACATACACACAGGTACACACGCATGTATATTGTATCCTCAAGCCTCTTGCAATAATATTATGCAGTTACAAATATATATACTAGCTATATAGCAATCTTCTGAAAAACGGAAATTAATAAGTGACCTGACAATCATAAAAAAAAAGTTGTATATTACAGCCTCTGGACAACTCAATAGTAAGACCTGGAACAGTCCATCAGGAAGTGCGTGAGAAATATCCATTAAATGAATGGATGTGTATTATATCCAGAGGTGATTATTGCTTGCAGGAAAATTATCCTCATAAGGCATGGAATGATATTAGTGTATACAAATCCCTGGTCTTGGTAATTCTTATCAAAATCGACATAGATCTCTGAACGTGACACAAAGCCAAGAGTTTTCCTCCTCCTCCCCCTCCCGCAGCCGCCGCCACCACTACAGCTGCTGATCCTCCTCCTCCTCCTCCTCTTTCTTCTTCTTCTTATAGATGACATTAAAAAAATTCATTTAGTCAGGATTTTTGGTCAATTTTGACCTCCTGTATTACATATGAAATGCTTTAGTTCCTTCTATATGCAAGCTTTTCACCTGGATGCTCATCTTCAGATTCATGTCATATTTCCCATGAGTCGCCTTCATTCCATGTAAAGAGCTGTGAAAGCAATGGTAAGAGGGAATTCATGATGTGATCCATACTTAAAATTATGTACAACTAGCATATGGCTTCATTTGCGACAGGTTTAACACACACACACATACACACACTTGAAAAAGCACGAGGTTAAGCTGGAAGAAGTTCAAAGACATGCCACGAATGGTGTCAGAAATACGCAATTTCAATTATGATGAGAGGCAGAGGGAATTAGACTTACCATCATAACTCGAAGCTAAAAGAATGAGGGGGGATATGGCGACAGTTTTTAAATTCATTCATTGTTATGACAGAGTGGATAAGGATCGATATTTTGATATGATTGGCACTTCTTTGAAGGATGTAAGGAAGTACTATATTAGTGAAAGAGTAATTGATTATTGGAATTCGCTAAGCGAGGAGGTAGTTAATGCTAACTCAATCCATAGTTTTAAGGACAAGTATGATAAGTATCACTAAGTACAAAATGGAACCGACCAGGAAACGGGAAGTTACGAGCTTGGGGCTCTTTCCCGTAAGCAAAATTAGGTAATTACACACACACACACACACACGCACACACATGCATACATATATACATGCATACACATGCACGCAAGCGCGTACACACACACACACACAAATGCATATATATATATATATATATATATATATATATATATATATATATATATATATATATATATATATATATATCATTTATATATATTTCCATGATGCATTTCACGTAACATCATAAGTGGATAATATATATATATATATATATATATATATATATATATATATATATATATATATATATATATATATATAAATAATATATATATATATATGTATATATATATATATATATATATATATATATATATATATATATATATATATATATATATATATATATATATATATATATATATATATAAATATATATATATATATATATATATATATATATATATATATATATATATATATATATATATATATATATATATATATATATATATATATATATATATATATATATATAGGCTGTGTGTATTATCACCGTACAGTGATATTACTGATTCCATTTTAATCACCGCACAGTGAAAATAACGTCGTTTGTAATATCACTGTTCGGTGATAATAGTCACTCCCTATGGCTGTGTGTATTATCACCGTACAGTGATATTGCTGATTCCATTGTAGTCACCGCATAGTGAAAAGAACTTAACCTAACCTAACCTAACCTAGTCACCGCAGAGTGAAAAGAACAGTGGCTTTGTTATCAACGGTCTTTGATAAAATGTTTTTCGGTATTTTCACCGAAAATCTAAATTAATTTATTGTTACTTCTTAATTGCCTTTATGGGACGGTAATAATAACTTCGTCTGTAATACCAATGTTCGGTAATAATAGTCACTCCCATATATATATATATATATATATATATATATATATATATATATATATATATATATAGATAGATAGATAGATAGATAGATAGATAGATAGATAGATAGATAGATAGATAGATAGACAGAGAGAGAGAGAGAGAGAGAGAGAGAGAGAGAGAGAGAGAGAGAGAGAGAGAGAGAGAGAGAGAGAGAGAGAGAGAGAGAGAGAATGAATGAATTCCTTAGAAACTACGTAAAAAATACTCATATAGGAATGCTCAAGTACCCCCAAGAAGAATGTGGCAAACGTACGGTAGTAAAACACTCAAATTATTTAGCCCGGACACAAAGAAAACGCTATGACGAAGAAAAAGTGGAAAATTAAGGACAAGGCAGAAATAAGGAAACGATGCATAATAGGAAAAGGACAGGCTGTAAGAATAGTCGAAGTACTGAAGACCTAGAGATATGGCAGGATAAGTCCCTGAGACGATGATAGATCTGATTTTTGAAGGAAGATAGGTTATTAGAATTAGGAAAGACACAATTAGGAATAGAGAGTTCTAGAGTCTGGAGGCGGATGGGAAGAAACAGTCACTGCACCGACCAATCTGCGAGTTACAAATCTCTACATAATACTTGTGAGACGAGACCTCTTAAGGAGACTTACACGGACTCGTAACACTCATGGGGGAGGATAAAACTTGCCAACTCATCAGAGCAAGGATGGAAAAAGTACCGATAGAAAAGAGAGAGGGATGTTGCTTTACGGCGAAGAGAAGGAATCCAGATTAAAAGTGAAAGAAGGGACATTGATGAGTCTGACTGCCTTAGATTCAACCCTATCAAAGAGATAAGTATAAGAAAAAGCACACCAGATGTGAAAGCAGTATTCTAAGCAGGGACGGATAAGACCTTTATAGATGTTACGTCGCTGTAAAGAGGAAAAGTAATGACAATAATAAAACAGAACCCCCAATTTTTTGGATACAGATTTAGATATTTGGATTATGTGATTCCTCCAAGACAAGATAGATGCTATCTGGAGTTTGTAATGTGTTAACAGAATTAAGAGGGTAAACTTCGTTAGTTTCAAAGACAACAGGGCTGTCAAAAGAAGAAGATACTGAAGTAGCCAGAAACTGTGCCTTGGAGGCATTAAATTTACTTAAATTTTGGGTGCCCTACTGAAGATATCCTCTTCAAATCGGAGTTGAGAGTAAAAGAAAGAGTAATAGGAGACTGATTACCAATAACAGCTTAATGCTGCAAAGAATACGCAGAGGAATATTGAAGGGAAGAATAGTCAGCATGGCCGTGGAGAAGAGAGGAGGATTATAACTGAAGCAGATCGTCGATGAAGAGAAGGGTTAGAGTAGGTGAAAAACGGATCCCTTTGGAACATCACTGGTAACAACAAATGAGCTACATATTGCACCGTCAACAACCACAGATTTAAAACGGTCACAAAAGAAAACTGAAAATCAGTAAACAGAGAAAAGGGGTAAAGCCATAGCATGGAGTTTGGCCTACAAAGCCTTGTGTCAGACTAATCCAAAAGCCTTAGAGGTATCAAGAGCTACAACAAATCATTCTCAATAGTTCCTCAGAGAAGATGACCATACATGAGTAAGATAGGACCGGAGATCACCAGTGGATCTTGCCTTAAGGAAGCCGTACTCATGATCAGAAATGAGCGAGTTACATTCAAGACGTTTCAAGTTGTGAGAATTGAGCAATGTTTCCAATATTTTAGCATCAGCAGAGGTTAGGGCAATAGGTCGATAGTTAGAAGGAATAGATCACTCACCATTCTTAGGAACATATACATATTTACATACTTAATACAAAAATATATGCGCACATGCAGTAATACATAAGTACTTTTTTTATGAGTGTGATACCGAGACAGGTAAAAAACTGCCCTCAGCAATAAAGGCCACCGCACGAGAAAACATTAACACGAAGGGAAAGAAAAAGCTCATGGACAAGGCGGATATGAGGAATGATATACAAAGGAAAAGGACAGACTGAAAACACAGTCGAAGTACTGACGACTTAGAGATATGGAGGATTAGGCCTTGAGATGATGATAAATCTGCTTTTTGAAGGAAGATATGTCATCAGAATTTGAAAAGACGGAAGGAGGAAGACAATTCCAGAGTCCGGAGGTAAATGGGAAAAGGCAGTTGCTGCACCAACCAATTAGCGAGCTACAAATCTCCACACAGTACCTGAGAGACGAAGTCGCTTGGCGAGTGTTACATGGCCTCAGTAGTCAGGAAGAGATGCAGTTTCCCAACTCATCAGAGCAGCAATGGAAGTAGTAGTGATAGAAAAGAGAAAGGGATGACACATTATGGTGAAGAGAGAAAGAATCTAGATTAGAATGAAGAGAAAGATCATTATTGAGTCTGACTGCCTTAGATTCAACCCTATCAAGGAGATAAGCATTGGATGAAGCACCCCAAATGTGTGAGCAGTATCCTAAGTAGGGACAGATAAGACTTTTATAGATTTTAAGTAACTGTAAAGAGTAAAGTAATGATGAAAACAAGACAATACCCCCACATTTTTGGATGCGGATTAAGAAATTTGGATTATGTGGTTCATTCAAGACAAGTTAGAGGCTATATGGATGCCTAATAAGTTGACAGAATTATAAGGGTAAATTTCGTTATTCTCGAAAAAAATAGGGCTATCAGGAGGAGAAAAAGATAAAGAAATAGCCAGAAACTGTGTTTTGGAGGCATTAAATTTATCTAAATTTTGGGTGCCCCACTCAGAGACCCTTTGCAAATCGGAGTTGAGAGTAAAAGTAGGAGTGATACGAGACTGGAGGTTGTGAAGAAAAGGCATAGGAAAGGTGAAGGGTAGAATCGTTAGCAAATGCATGAAAAAGAGAGGAAGATGGGCATTGCAGAAGATCATTGATGAAGAGAAGGATCAGAGTAGGTGACAGAACAGAGCCCTGTGGACCTCCACTGGAAACAGGGAATGGGCTAGATGATACACCATCACTAACTACAAATATAAAACAGTCAGAAAGAAAACTGGAAATCAGAGAACAAACTCCTGCCATAGGCAAGGAATTTGGCCAACAGACCCTTGTGCCAGACTCTGTCAAAAGCCTTAGAGATATCAAGGGCGATGACAAAGGATTCCCCATAATTTCCCAGAGACGATGACCATACATGAGTAAGATAGGACAGGAGGTCACCAGTAGATGTTGCCTTGCGGAAGCCTTAATGATGATTGGATATAAGCGAGTTAGATTCAAGGTGTTTCAAGAAGTGAGCATTGAGTAAAGTTTCGAAAACTTTAGTAATAGAAGAGGTTTGGGCAAGAGGTCGGTAGTTTTAAGGAATAGAGCGGTCACCCTTCTTAGGAACAGGTTGCATGAGAGGATGACTCCAAGCTAAAGGATAGATACTGGTTGTCAGAATGAGGCGAAAAAGTTGGCAAAGCTTGGGATCCAGTTCATCTGCAAACTCCTTGAGGAACCTAGCAGGGACAACATCAGGACCAGATGCCTTGTTCATCTTTAGCAAGCGAAGAACTTATGAACTTTGCGTTATGAAAGGATAAGGGAGGGCATAGGGTTAGAAAGGGGTAAAGCTTGAGGGAAAGGTGTGCTGGAATCGTTTATATAAGAGTTGTCAGAAAAATGAAAGATAAAGAAAGTGGCCGTGTCAGTGGGAGAGAAATCTATAGAACGATCAGAACGAATGATAAGGGAAAAGCTTGAGTTACAAAAGTTTTTGGAGAGGTTTTTGGCTAAGGACCAGAAACATT
This sequence comes from Halocaridina rubra, assembly GCA_037179515.1. Classification (NCBI taxonomy): domain Eukaryota; kingdom Metazoa; phylum Arthropoda; class Malacostraca; order Decapoda; family Atyidae; genus Halocaridina; species Halocaridina rubra. The sequence goes on from JAXCGZ010022895.1 coordinate 77,383, forward strand.
TGTCAGTGGGAGAGGAGTTAAGGTCATCAACTTTCCTTCTTTTTAAGGAAGCCTTAGACCTACGAATCTGAGCAGTACAGCAATTCCTAGCTACAATAAAAGCAGAGCGAGTTATATCAGAAAGTGAGGCTTGGTAAGAGTGGTGTGCCCAATTCCTGGTCTTGAATAGCCATGGAGCAGGCAAGGTCAAACCAAGGTTTATGGGGAGAAAAATGTTATGTAGAGGAGGGGATGTACACCTCCTTGTCCGCGGTCATGATCTCGGCAACTTTTAGGGCTACTTGATTAGGGTGCGGGACCGAAAGCAGTAATCATCCCATGGGTATTCAAAGAGCAATTTATGCAAATCTTCATGTTGAGTACGCTCAAAGTGCCAAAGACAGCGCTGAGTAGGAGGGAGAGTAGTTTGATGGGTTAGAAGTAAGAAATAGGTCAACAGTAATGGCTGCATGATCATGTCGATTGGGAACATAGTCATAGTCATAGATTTTATTGCCAAATATTTAGTATACATACAGGAATAAATATGTACATTATATTCAGAGGCACTAGCCTGATGAGCAAGAGCTCCTTGGCAGGCAGTTTAATATACATTTCACATAAATTAAAGTATGACGGCAATAGTTAACAAAAGCTCCAATATAGCAATCTCATACTTATCTTGTAATAAAACAAAACAGTAGCCTGACCTTAACCTGGACATAATGATACACCAATACTGTATTAATTATTAATCAACAGCTGCTTGATTTTGCCTAGTAAATAAATGCTGTTTGAGTTTCTTTTTAAATAAAGTTGTGCCAGTTATTGTTTTTAAATCTTCTGGTAATGCATTCCAATATATTGGGCAAAAACAGTGAATAGAAAATTTGTACAAGGTTGTTCTCGGCTGGGACATATCAAATTTATATTGTTACCTCTGGTTCCATGGTTGTGTTGAATAAATCTAAATAATTTTCTGTTATCATTAACATCACTATGTATAATAATAAGACAGAAATATTATATCAAATACTTAAATTCAAGCAAGTTTAGCTCCTTGAATAAAGAGGAAGTTGAGTCATATTTTTCACTATATGTAATAGTTCTGATCAGTCTTTTCTGAGTTACAAATACATCCCTTACAATTGACGGCCAAGTACAACCCCAGATGGACAAACAGTATATAATATGAGGATAACACAGGGAATAGTATATGCTTTTTAAGGCCTCATTTGTTAGGTTATGGCGAATTTTATACAAAATTCCACACGTCCTAGACAGTTTTGAGCAGACAGCTTGAATATGATATTTCCAACTTAAATTTTCATCAATAATTACTCCCAAAAATTTCTTACAAGCAACTCTTAACTTCATACCCATTCATATTAACTTGACCAATATTGTGTACTACAGATCTATTTTGAAATAAGATATAGTCAGTTTTGGAAACATTTAGCTTTAATTTATTAACAGAGACCCAGTTGTTAATTTTTTCTAGTTCACTATTTAATACAGAATGCAGGTGGTCAAGGTTATTATCATGCAAGAGAAGGTTGGTGTCATCTGCATAAAGAATATATTTGAATTTATTACTGGCATTGGAAATATCATTTATATAAACTAAACGTAACAATGGGCCCAGTATTGATCCCTGTGGTACTCCCCGCTCAATAGTTTGCAACAAAGATGCTTTCCCATTACAATATACGGCTTGTTTTCTATTTTTCAAGTAGCTCTTAAATAACTGTAATGGTGTTCCCCTAATACCCACACAACTTAGTTTTTCTATTAGTATATCATGGTCTAATGAGTCAAATGCTTTGGACAAGTCTAGAAAAACCCCTGCAACAAAGTTTTTAGTTTCCAAATTTTGATAAATATCACTTGTAAAGTTCATTATTGCTTTTTCAGTGGTCTTATTATTACGGAATCCATATTGAGTTTCAGATAATAGGTTGAGCTTTTCAAGGAATTCTTTAAGTCTGTGAACAATCGCTTTTTCAAACACTTTACTTGAGGACGGTAAGATTGATATAGGTCTATAGTTATTTTCATCATCTAGAGTGCCTGACTTAAAAATAGGTATTACTTTAGTACTTTATAGTTTGTCTGGGAAACATCCTTGCTGAAAACATAGATTGATTATGTGGGTAAATGGGGGTACCAATGTAATGGGCAGTGACCTGGAGTAGTTTTGATGGAATATCATCATATCCCGACGCTGTATTTGGTTTTAAGGTGTTTATATATTTAGTGACTTCCTCCCTTGTTACAGGATACAAGTAAAACGAAAAAGACTGGTGGATTCTTAAGAAGCTGTTGGTGTGAGTTTTGTTGCACATTTTGTTGTTCCTGTGTTGGTTGTGCTATAGTTAAGAAATGATTATTAAAGATATTAGCAGTGTGGTCATTATCATTTTTTAATTTGATTTCCTTTGAATGATTAATTTTGTTTTCTTCCCATTAGGCTGTTTATTGTATTCCAGGTGGACTTGCTATTTCCTTGTTCCTTCTTAAGCTTATCCTGAAAATATCTATTTTTTGCAGCTCGGAGTAGTGTTACTAATTTGTTCCTGTAAGCTTTATATCTGGTTCCAAAAGACAAAGGCCATTTTGATGCAAGCCTTTCTAATCGGTATTTTTCTTTGATACTATTTTTTAATCCTGCAGTTATGTGTGGGCATCTGTTGTTTTTATTATTTACCGCAGTCGATTTTCTTAGAGGAAAGCAGTCTAGAAATTTATCTCTAAATGTACAGTGAAATTTATTAAAAGCTTCATTTGCATTATTTAGGTCAATGATATGTTGCCATTTTTCATGTGATATATCTCTAGTAAATTTAGCTATGTTATCATCAGAGTAATGTCTTTTTTCTACATATGCATCATATTTATGTTCTTTTCTAAACTGGGAGTATACTGCGAAATGATCTGTTATGTCGGTGTACACTATGTAATTACTTATGCTGCCTTCAAGATTTGTGGTCCAGATATGATCGATTAGAGATGCTCTATTTTTAGTTACTCCCGTAGGTTGGGATGTTTATTAATTCGCTCAAGATCATGAGTAATGGAGAAAGCAATGGCCTCACCTCCTCCCGCATCAGTGTGAGAAGAATTAAGCCACTCACTGTGGTATACATTAAAGACTTCAATATAGAGAACTCCAGCATGTGGGTGTAAAGAGAGCAAGGACTCATGGCATGAAGAGAGATATTCAAAGAATGACACAAACTCAGTGGAGTGTGGAGAATAGTAGCAGAGGCAAAGGTATATAGTGGTAGTGGAGATATATATTTTTAGCCAGAGAACATCAGAGTTAGGTGATACAAGCTCCATGAGCCTTGCAATAGGAGTGTTAGTGTTGCAGTAGGCACAGACCCCACCTTTGGAACGAAAACAAAAATGCAGGTTATAGTGAGAGATTTGAAATGTGTCAGTGGAAACATGGCTAGACAGCTGGGTTTTAGATAGGAAGAGGATGTTAGGGAGGGGAGTACCTAAGTGCTGTTCCATAGACGAAAGATTATACTTCAGGCCACTTATGTTAGAATAGTTAAGAGTGAAAGAAGCAGGTCTATTAGGAGGTGCAAGGTTAAAAGCAGAACCATTACTACCACTAGGCGTGTCTACCCTCAAGCCAGTAGTGGAGTTAACAAGACCCCCGGAGATTCTTATCTCCCCTCTATGCCGGGTACTGGGGATATAAGCTGTGGACCTTCCATATATCAAATATGAGGACAAAGAGGGCAAAAAGAAATAGATATGGGGAGTGTTGAGCCTTGTCAAATGCGATGGGATAGCAAGAGATGTGTAACGAATATGCCAGAATATTCGGTGTAGATGTAGGCATAAGGAGAGAACAGTATGAAGGAAGACTCGTCCCGGAGATGTCTGGACCAGTCCTAGTTGAATCCAGAATACCTTCAGTCATAGTCTTGGAACAGGCAGCTGGTGCCTTGGCCAACCTACTAAATATACATAAAGACATACATACATGTAGAAAATATGTCATCCTGGAAAAAATGGGCTATACTGGTATGAAGTTATGATTGATTTGCTAATTCTCCCAAATGGTCCCCTCCCCCCGTTCCCATCTGTTCTGCAAAATCCTCTTTAGAGTAAGGGGCGGAAGGCATTAGAGAAGATTGCTAGAATTTGCCAAAACACGTGTCTGGTGTAGCATTTTTCTTTCATGATAACGGATTTATTACTATTTTCATCATTATTGTTATCATTATTGTTATCATAATTGTTATCAGTATTATCTTTATTATTATTATTATTATTATTATTATTATTATTATTATTATTATTATTATTATTATTATTATTATTATTATTATTATTATTATTTATTATTACTGTTGTTGTTGGGTCCTTGACCGATAATGTCTTTCACCGCCAAATTCATTGGGCGGTAAAAAGAAGAAATTGGTCGAGTGTCCTTCAGACTTCGCCATTATCAGTTCCTTATGCTAAGTATGTGGACCATTAGATGTGTGGGATCAGTAACAGAACAAGATCTTTACAAGCTCAGGCTTCAATAGCCGCAACATTTAGTTGCATATGGATACCGAAGTTTTCATGAAAAAAAAAGTAATATATATATATACACACAAACAAACACACAGTTAATGATATTGGATTCCTCTTTTGGGAAGCGTAATTTATTTATTATCGGTCTACACCAATGCTTGTATAAAGATGAACATTTTATGGTAACGTTTCTACAAAATACTATTGTCATCATCAGACCTAAAAAATATGAAACAATGTATAACGAAAATGAGTAGTACAATTACTAAAAATTGAAAGTAATACTTGTAAGGATATAATTCACACACGTAAAACATCACAACACAAAATACATACACTATAAAACTGGCGAAAATATACAAAATCAAAAGTACAAAAGTGCAGTTGAGGACTCATGCGTTCCTAAAGAAGGCTTCAGTTTACGGGTCAGCAGTGATTCCATGACCAAACTACTAGCTGTTACAGAACTGGCCAAGACTAAAATTTTTCCTCCAATATGGAATGAATACACATATAATATGGTCACTAATAGCGGAAAAGGGTGGTTTAGATAATGGGTAATTATTTCTAAAAGACCTACCTCGGTGCTCAGCAATTCTAATCTTTAACTGTCGTTTAGTTTGACCCATATATGATGCACTGCAGACTTCACACTTATACAAATAAACTATAAAAGACTGCAAAGCAACGAGAATACGTTCTTTGAATTTGAATTCTTTTTTAATATATATATATATATATATATATATATATATATATATATATATATATATATATATATATATATATATATATATATATATATATATATATATATATATATATATATATATATATATATATATATACTATATATCCATTAACTATAATATCTATTTATGAAACACTGCGCAAATATATATGATAAAGAATAAATTCGCAATGACTATTCATTTGGTGGTAATTAAAGTAAAAGCCAAAGATGTTTTATCTGTTTGTTTTGCTGTCTCGTATTGGACAAACCGTAAAGTTTTATATTTACACAGGGTGCGAATACAAACAACAGCAATCCAGGCTATTCCAGTATCGGAATTGCCTTTTATATGCAAATATAAAAACATTAATATTCTGCATTCGCAATGGCGTTTTTGAAGTCCAATCTTGAAGCCTTTTTTCTTTTGTTTTCCATTGCATATTCAGATTACCATAAAAACCATACCTGTAAGACTCGTGTCTTCTCACTTTAATATTTAATTTATGTTTCTTGAAGGTAACCAGTTCTTTTTTATTCGTAATGATAATGATAAATATAATAATAATAATAATAATAATAATAATAATAATAATAATAATAATAATAATAATAATAATAATATTATTGTTATGGTTATTATTATTATTATTATTATTATTATTATTATTATTATTATTATTATTATTATTATTATTATTATTATTTATATTATTACTATTATCATTATTTCTTACTATAACTCTGCTACTACTGCTACTAACAACAACAACGTCAATAATAATAATAATAATAATAATAATAATAATAATAATAATAATAATAATAATAATAATAATAATAATGTGAAAAGAGTTAAAAATATTCACAATTACAATATGTAATTACTATTCAAGGACAAACTGATAGGAGAACTCAATGAACCTAATATAAAACACATTTGGCTATGATCTGCAAAGATTAAATCATGACGTACAACAATGATAATATTTAAACAGAAAAAAAGTTTATTATGATTTTTGCAAATTGTAACATTTAACACATTATAGTGAGAAAAAAAATAGAATCAACATGCACAATTGATCAATGACACTTATTCTAATAAACTTAAATCTTAGGGAGACTAAAGTTTTTTACGTCTAACTATTGCGTTTAAAATTATCTTAAAACAAGAAAAAAAAAAAAAATTACAGTATTTGGTCTTCACAAATCGTGGTCAAAGACAGTGGGGACATTTTCTTTCCCATTTTTATCAGTTCGAATACTTGGGGGAAAATATTTTTTTCTTAATTCTTTTCTATGATAGGGATTTTCAATTCCTTTTTTTTCCATTTTCATTAAGGTTACTATGTGTATGGAGATTTTTTCTTTCCCCTTTTTCATTTTTAATTTTTGAGGATTTTAATTTTCCCAGCCCCTCGGTTACCCATCATTGCTAGGTCTTGCAATATAATTTCAATCTGATTTCCTACTACCCCCACCTAACTCTTCGGGGTAGGTCAGGGTTGTGACGACGCACCCGAATCCTCATTTGATCTGGAGACGATCCGGACAATGGGAGGGAGTTGACGCATCAACCGAAACCCCTCCCCCACGTTTCTGCGACTTTTGAAGAGGTCCTATGACTACCACTCACGCCACCTCCCCGTGGAGGCACAATCTCCCTCCACTAGCTGAAATATACGAACATAGCCTGGAGTAGATCCTAGGGCAGGAAAATAGGGCCTAATGTCACTAGTTCAAATGCAGAAAGAATACATATGACCTCTGCATACAAACAAAGGCCTTTGTCTGCATTCAGAGGGTATACTCCACCTCTCTGCATCTGCAGTCATCAACTTTCTGGCTGCCCAATTTATCAGTGGGAGTTTTATCTATTTTCTAAAACAGTTCTTTTTGTTTTTTTTTTAAGAGTGTGACACCGGGACAGGCAGAAACTTCCCTCATTAATAAAGGCCCGGGCACTAGAAAACACCAAGACAAAGGGAAAGAAAAAGGTTAAGGGCAAAGCAGAGATGAGTTAATGTCACACAAAGGAAATCGACAGACAGAAAAAACAGTCAAAGTACAGAGGACCCAGAGATATGGAGGACTAGGCTCTGAGATGACGATAGATCTGCTTTTTGAAGGATGAAAGGTCATAAGAATTAGGAAAGACAGAAGGAAGAAGAGAGTTCCAGAGTCTGGAGGTAGATGGGAAGAAGCAGTCGCTGCACCTACCAATCCGCAAGCTACAAATCTCCACACAGTACCTGTGAGATGAGGCCGCATGGTGAGTGTTACGCATCCTCAGCAGTGGAGGAGGGATGCAACTCGCCAACTCATCAGAGCAGCGATGGAAGTAGTAGTGATAGAAAAGTGAAAGGGAAGATACCTTATGGCGAAGAGAGAGAGAATCCAGGTTAGAAGTAAGAGAAGGATCATCTGACTGCCTTAGATTCAACCCTATCAAGAAGATAAGTAAAGGAAGAAGCACCCCAGATGTGTGATCAGTATTCTAAGCTGGGGCGGATAAGACCTTTCTAAATTTTAAATAACTACAAAGAGGAAAAGTAATGACGAAAACCAAACAAAACCCCCCAATTTTTTTGATGAAGATTTAGAAATTTGGATTATGTGATTCCTCCAAGACAAGTTAGAGGCTATATGGATTCCTAATATGTTGATAGAGTTAAGAGGGTCAATTTCATTAGATTCGAAAACAATAGGGTTACCAGGAGGAGAAGAAGATAAAGAGATAGAAACTGTGTCTTGGAGGCATTGAATCTAACTAAATTTTGAGTGCCCCACTCAGATACTCTCTTCAAATCGGAGTTAAGAGTAGAAGAAAGAGTGATACGAGATTGATTACGAGTAACAGATGAAGGTTGTGAAGAAATGGCAGAGGAAAAGTGAAGGGTAGAATCAATAGCAAAGGCATGAAGAAGAGAGGAAGATGGGGATTGTAGAAAATCATTGATGAAGCGAATTATGAGAGTAGGAGAAAGAACAGAGCCCTGTGGAACACCACTGGTAACAGAGAAAGGGCTAGATATCGCGCCATCATCAATTAAAGATATAGAACGGTCAGTAAGAAAACTGGAAATCAGAGAACACAAAGAAGGGGTAAAACCATAGGCAGGGAGTTTGGCCAACAGAGCTTTGTGCCAGACTCTCTCAAAAGCCTTAGAGATATCAAGGGCGACGACAAAGGATTCCCCATAGTTCCTCAGAGAAGATGACCATTCATGAGTAAGATAGGACAGGAGATCACCAGTGGATCTTGCCTTGCGGAAGCCGTACTGGTGATCGGAGATAAGTGAGTTAGATTCAAGGCGTTTCAAGTTGTGAGCATTGAGCAAAGTTTCGAAAACCTTAGCAATAGAGGAGGTTAGGGAAATATGTCAGTAGTTAGAAGGAATAGAGCAGTCACCCTTCTTAGGAACAGGTTGAACTAGAGCATGTTTCCAAGATGAAGGTAAGATACTGGTTGACAGAATGAGGCGAAAAAGACGGCAAAGCACGGGAGCCAGTTCATCTGCAAACTCCTTAAGGAACCTTGCAGGGATACCATCGGGACCAGATGCCTTGTTTGTCTTTAGCAAGCGAAGAACCTTATGAACTTTGCGTGAAGAAAGGATAAGGGAGGGCATAGGGTTAGAAAGGGGAAAAGACAGAGGAACAGGTGCACTGGAATCATTGATAGAAGAGTTGGTAGAAAAATGAGAGCCAAAGAGAGTGGCTTTGTCAGTGGGAGAGCAAAGTATAGAACCATCAGAACAAATGAGAGGGGGAAAGCTTGAGTTACAGAAGTTTTTGGAGAGGTTTTTGGCTAAGGACCAGAAGCATTTGTCAGTGGGAGAGAAGTTAAGGTCATCAACTTTCCTTCTTATAAAGGAAGCCTTTGACCTTCGAATCTGAGCAGTACAGCAATTCCTAGCTATAATAAAAGCAGAGCAAGTTAAATCGGAAGGAGAGGCTAGGTAAGATCGGTGAGCCTGATTCATAGTCTGGATAGCCATGGAGCAGGAAGGTCAAATGAAGGTTTAGGGGGAGAGAAAGTTTTTGTAGAAGTGGGGATGTACGGCTCCATTCCTGCGGTCATGATCTCGGCAACTTTTAGAGCTACCTGATCCGGGTTGCGGGACCGAAAGCAGTAGTCATCTCATGGGAAGTCAAAGAGAAAGTTACGCAAATTTTCATGTTGGGTGCGCTCGAAGTGCCAAAGGCGACGCTGAGTGGCAGAAAAACTCATATAATAATCAGTTCAACTGATGTCTTATCAGTATTTATGCAATATCAGCATGCAAAAAACTTAACTGCAATAAATCTTGGGCACATTTATCATGTAGCAAATATGCAAAGAAATAAAAAAAGAATCAATGATTATAATACTCTGTCAACATAGAGAAATAACATGGTTCAGTATGTAGAGAGAGAGAGAGAGAGAGAGAGAGAGAGAGAGAGTTAAATTAAATTAAATTAAATTACTTTATTTCCAATAATTATATTGGTTATTTTCATTACAATATGTACAAAATAGAGAATGAATATACGTCTGAAATAAAAATACAAATCTGTAACTTTGAAGTCTCTTACATTACTTATTAAAAACAAGAAAACAGTTATGTATAACAGAATAAAATCCTAAATCCATCATCTAAAAGTCAAAAAAGTATAAAAGCACATCCAAAATCCTAAAATCATACTTATATACATAAGAAAAGATATAAAATAAGTGTTACAGAAATAAAATACTAAAAGGTTAGAATATTATAACTCTCTTATGGATAAATATACAAGGCAACACAAATCAAACATTAAAATATGGTTAAAATGCAAATTACGAGAAAACACATCTTAGAAAATACATCTTAAAAAGTATCTACATAAAAGGTGTGAGTTATGAAATATTTCATATGTTAAGCATCAGTAAAAGCATGACATTCTTTTTTTTTAAATATATTTCTTCATATTACTTTTAAAATAATACACAGAAGGCGAGTCTCTAACAGCGATTGGGAGGCTATTCCAAAATTGTGGGCCTCTAGTAGCAATTTCTCTCGACCCCGAATTCGTGTGTGCTTTTTTTACAACCAAATTATTAGACTGTCTAGTAGTCACACCAGTAGCTGAGTTTACTGTGTCAAAGTCATATAACCATCCAGACAGATAGCCTCTTACAACCTTAAAAACCAAAGTACAGACATCATATTTACATTTATCATTTATTTTTAACCACCCAAGTTCTGATAAAAAGGGGGAGATATGTTCGTATTTTCGAACAGTACCAATAGCAACTTTGGCTGCAAAATTCTGTTATTTCTGGACTTTATTAAGTTGTGTTTTACTCGTAGAGCCCAATATCACAAAACAATAATTTATAATACTTAAAGCCAGTGATTGCACCACAATTATACGTGTCTCGGTTTCAAAGGAATCTTTCACTCTATTGAATTGAATAAGTGTCCCCATAACCTTTCTATATATTTCATCTATATGGGTTTCAAAGGCTATAAATCTATCAAAACACACTCCTAGATTTTTTACACTTTTCATTGGTTTGATTATATACCCATTAAAATTTATACTAGCGTCTTCTATCTGCATTATGTACTGGCGACATCCAATAAAGATACACTGGGTTTTCTTCTCATTCAATAGGAGTCCAATTCTTTGAAAGCACAATTTAGCTCTTCTTCTTCTTCTTCTTCGTCTACATCTTTTCCCACTTTTATGTGGGGTCGATGTTTCTGGCCAGCTTTCTCCATTTGTTTCTGTCCCATACCTCATAACCCAACAAACCGTTAGACCTCAGGTCGTCATTGATGCAATCCATCCTCCTATGCTTTGGTCTCCCTCTTCTTCTCCTACCCTGTATATCCATTTCCATCACCCTCCTCCCAACATACTGTTCATCCCTCCTACTTTCTTGTATCTTATCTGATACAAGAAAGTAGACGGCTTAATATATATTCAGCTTTCTGAATTAATGTTTCTAGATCGTTGATGTCTCCTTCAATTAAAATTTGTATCATATGCATACTGTACAACAAAGCAGTTTGGTAAATATTTCGTCAAGTCATTAATATATATAGTAAATAAAATTGGACCAAGAATTGATCGCTGAGGAACACAAAATGTAATACTTCTTGGGGATGATACTATATTACCAATTTTGACAGACTGATATCGATTAGTTAAATAATCTTGGAACCAGCACGGATCTATATTTAGCAACTGGCATTTTTCTATTAGAATGTTATGATTTTCATTATCAAAAGCTTTTGATAGATCTAGAAGTAAAAGCAAAGATATTTTTTATTATCAATGTTTTTATATATTTGATCAGATATTTTCAATAGTGCTGTTTGTGTCGATAGCTTTGGTCTAAAGCAGTGGTTCCCAATATGTGGTCCGTGGACCCCTGGTGGTCCGCAAAGATAGTACTGGGGGTCCGTGAACTGAATTGAAATTTTCATATATATATATATATATATATATATATATATATATATATATATATATATATATATATATATATATATATATATATATGTAAGTGAATAAGCATATTAAGAGAAAAAAATAATAATGCAGTTATACAAAGGCAACGTAACATACCCATGCTCTCATAATTATGGCAATATTAAAAATAAACGTTTCCTGATTATATAATTTATTTATTTTTCTTTTCTTTCTCTCTTTAGTTTTTTATGCATTTAACACTGTACATGAAGGTGACATGTCGGATGTCAGGCAATCACAGTATGGTAGGACCGAAGCATTTATACGTGTGAGATTACCAACCTGTCATGTGTTGAACACGTACAGTCGGACCGTGGCGTGTGAGCTCAGTCTGAGCTGAAGTTCTGAACACTGATTGCTGCAACTTCGCTCTTCCTTCACCGTCTTCACGTTTTGAACCGACAGTTGCATCCAAACGTTAATGCAACTTGAGCAGTCCGTAGTCAGTGCGTCTGTGTTTGATTCCCGAACCTTAATATTTAGTTGTATTAACTACATCAGTGAGTATTTATTGTAAATATCTGATCGTATGATGGATAGGTGGTTAAAAACCGGAAGCATGTTAGACAGTAGTGATATAGAAGCTCAAGTGAAAAGACACTGACTCATCAGTCGAAACGCAAAATTCGTAAATACTGTGATGATTACATATCCTTAGGATTTATATGTAGAGGCAGTGAAGGTGAACAGAAACCACAATGTGTTCTCTGTTATGAAATATTGTCCAATGAAAGTTTGAAGCCAGCCAAACTTCACCGGCATTTTGAAACTAAGCATAAGGAGCATACTAACAAACCTGTTGAATATTTTCATAGAAGACGGGAAGAACTGCTTTCAAGACAAAATATTATAGAAAAAATAGCAACCAGGGGTGATAATAAGAATGCTGTGTGTGCTTCGTATGATGTTTCTATTTTAATAGCAAAGAGTGGAAAACCACACACAATAGCAGAGGAACTAATTCTGCCTGCTGCCAAAGCAATGGCCTCTAGGATGCATGGAGACAAAGTATCAAAGAGTTTTGATCTCATTTCATTGTCAAACACCACTGTCAAGCGGCGAATAGGAGACATGTCTGACGGTGTTTAAAATCAACTAGTGAAGAGTGATTAAAAGTCCGTATTATTCTTTACAATTAGATGTAAGTACAGATGTTGCTAATAGTGCCGATTTACTTGCATTCATACGATATGAATTTGACGGTACAATTAAGGAAGATTTTCTCTTTTGCCAATCATTGCCATCACACACAACTGGTGAGTCTATTTTTAATAGTTTGAATGATTTTATAATAGCTAATGAAATTGGATGGTCAAAGTGTGTAGGAGTCAGTACTGATGGGGCTCCCGCAATGTAGGGAAAGTACAAAGGACTCAAGGCAAAAATCCAAGCTATACTACCAAATGTCAAGTGGACTCATTGCTGAATACATAGAGAATCGTAGGCAGCAAAGAAAATGCCAGAAAAATTGAAGACGACTCTAGATGAAGTAGTGAAAGTAGTTAACTTCATAAAAGCTCAGCCCTTAAATTTTCGTATTTTTAGTGTTCTTTGTGAGGAGATGGGTAGCGCTCATGAACAACTGCTCTTGCATTCTCAAGTGCGGTGGCTGTCCCGTGGTAAAGTACTCACCCGCATATTTGAGTTACGTGATGAAATAAGACTATTTCTTCATGATAAATCATTTCATGGGAGAGAATGATTTAATAACTTTTCGTGGCTAGCTATTGTGGCATACATGTCTGACATCTTTACTTATTTGAATGACCTAAATTTGAGCCCATAAGGGAGATCCGTAACTATTTTTAAAGTTGAAGATAAAGTGGAAGCCATGATCAAGAAATTAGAATTGTGGTCTGAACGTCTGCACAGTGGTGTGTTTGAATCCTTTCCAACACTCTATGACTTTCTTGGAACGTCTGAAGAAAACATTTCTGATGAAATAAGAAGCCTTTGTATTCAGCATTTGCAAGGTTTAAAGATCAGTTTTAGGGATTATTTTCCTCCTCATGATGGTAATAACAAGTGGATTAGGGATCCTTTACATGTAGATGTAAAAGAATTAACAGCAAAAGAAGAAAATAGTCTTGTTGAACTTTCATGTGACACTTCACTAACATCACGTTTCAGCCGTTACAATTTATCAGACTTTTGGTTACTATTGAAAAATGAGTACCCAGACATGGCAACCAAGGCCCTGAAATATCTAATGCCATTCCCTACTACGTATTTATGCGAGCAGGCTTTCTCACAGCTCATTTACATAAAATCAAAATACAGAAATAGGATGAATGTGGAACCTGATCTTCGCTTAAAACTGTCTGCCATTGAACTTGAAACTGAAAACATAGTAGCAGCAAAACAGCATCACCCATCTCATTAATGAGATTAAGATAAAGTATTTTTTTTTCTGCTCTGTTCTGTATTTCTTTCTTTATATTTTTTATATATTTTCCCATTTTTTCATTTACATATGTCTTTCTGCAGAAATTAATCTAGTTTTCTGATAAGAGGAGTTTGTTGCTAGTTTATTAAAGCAGCATGTTAAGTTGACAGACGTTTCAATATCCTGGGGTCCGGGGAAAAAAATCATTTAAATAAAAGGGGTCCTTGGTAGTGAAAAGTTTGGGAGCCAATGGTCTAAAGCCATGTTGACTCTCAGAAAGGAGATTATTTATTTCTAAGTATTGTGTCAGTTGATTAGAAACAATCTTTTCTAAGACTTTGAACAGAACTGGAAGCAAAGAAATGGGTCTATAATTAGTAATCTCATCTTCATCTCCTCCTTTGAAAGCAGGAATAGCATAAGGGGTTTTCCATAATTCTGGAAAAGAGTATGTAACAATAGAGGCATTAACAATAACATGAAGAGAGAGAGAAAGAGAGTTTAGTATGTAAAGGGTAAGAGAGAGAGAGAGAGAGAGAGAGAGAGAGAGAGAGAGAGAGAGAGAGAGAGAGAGAGAGAGAGAGAGAGAGAGAGAGAGAGAGAGAGAGAGAGAGAGAGAGAGAGAGAGAGATAGAATATTTGAAAAAAAAAATCGCTTTTAGGGCCCTTTTTTATGACTTGACTTCCTGCCCAAACTATACAAGGGGACAGAGCGCAACTGCAACCTTTTTCTAGGGTCTAAAAAAAGAATAAAGACAAAATAACTTTGTGCACAGCTGCAGAAACATTGAAGCATAAATCCATTCTTTTGTGTTTAACGTTGCACAGGACTTTACTGAAATGAGCATAAACATCCTTATCTATTATGGCAATCGTTTCTCTTTCTATAAATCAGAGTGTTGAGTTGAAGCACACTCTCGCTCTAAGTCAACACACCCCTGATGAAATTAAAGCAAAATACTACAATCGTATGTGATAATATCTCTACTACTATCAACAAAATTACAATTATCTTAATTAGCTCAATTGTAATTATTAATTTCATGATAATGATAGTGATTAACAATAATTAACTCGACAGGTGTCTTTCAAAATCTTTTTTAATTATAATATATCAAAGGGATAAAGATATAAAAGATTTTTCAATATATATATATATATATATATATATATATATATATATATATATATATATATATATATATATATATATCAAATAAGCACATTACATATGTGAAAACATGAATAATTTTTTTTTTACCCCGACCGGGACTCCCCGACCGGGACTCGAACCTAGGACTTATGATTACTAAGTCAAGGCGCTACCACTACACCACAGAAGGTTAAAAGGAATCCAACCTTATAGCTTATATCTGCTATACTTAGGAATGAACGCATTCTATCTGAATGCCACTATGTTCATATTACAGATTCCCCAACCTCACTCATGGCTTCATGTTAGCATTTAATTCAATTCCCAATCTCATTCGGGCATGAAATATCAAATAAGCACATTACATATGTGAAAACATGAATAATTATTTACCCCGACCGGGACTCAAACCTAGGACTTATGATTACCAAGTCAAGGCACTACCACTACACCACAGAAGGTTAAAAGGAATCCAACCTTATAGCTTATATCTGCTATACTTAGGAATGAACGCATTCTATCTGACTGCCACTATGTTCATATTACAGATTCCCCAACCTCACTCGTGGCTTCATGTTAGCATTTAATTCAATTCCCAATCTCATTCGGGCATGAAATATCAAATAAGCACATTACATATGTGAAAACATGAATAATTTTTTACCCCGACCGGGACTCCAACCTAGGACTTATGATTACTAAGTCAAGGCGCTACCACTACACCCCAGAACATAGTGGCATTCAGATAGAATGCGTTTATTCCTAAGTATAGCAGATATAAGCTATAAGGTTGGATTCCTTTTAACCTTCTGTGGTGTAGTGGCAGCGCCTTGACTTAGTAATCATAAGTTCTAGGTTCGAGTCCCGGTCGGGGTAAAAAATTATTCATGTTTTCACATATGTAATGTGCTTATTTGATATTTCATGCCCGAATGAGATTGGGAATTGAATTAAATGTTAAAATGAAGCCACGAGTGAGGATGGGGAATCTGTAATATGAACATAGTGGCATTCAGATAGAATGCGTTCATTCCTAAGTATAGCAGATATAAGCTATAAGGTTGGATTCCTTTTAACCTTCTGTGGTGTAGTGGTAGCGCCTTGATTTAGTAATCATAAGTCCTAGGTTCGAGTCCCAGTCGGGGTAAAAAATTATTCATATATATATATATATATATATATATATATATATATATATATATATATATATATATATATATATTTGTGTGTGTGTATCTGAAAAACTATAAAAAGTTTGCCTCTGGGTATGCAGTAATAAAATAAAAATATAATATTTCATTTGCAACATTAAAGAATGCATTTGGCTTAAGTTTCATAATCTCTTAAGGAGTTGTACATGAAAAATTAATATAAATATATTCTTCTACTAACTCAAATTTAAACTTTTTCGAGTGACCATTCAACATATTTACCTCTGGAGACAGGGGGGAGTTATATATTTTTACTCCTTTTTATACTCACGATCCGGCGATCGGATAGGTACTTAACTAACTTCTTTTTTACTCTCTTTCCGTTTTCCTACCAAAAAAATACTGCTCAATATCTGTCTTCTGGACTTACAATGGCTAGCTTTTGCGGGGCAGTTTTTGCAGGTAGGCGCTGTCCCTCCCATGTCTCTTCAGTTTCTGGATCAACTTCGTCTCTTTCAAATACAGAAAACGGCAGTTTAACATTCTTGTGATCATTTCTTGTGAGTTTACACTCTCTTCTTCATGATCAAGCACTAAGTTATTTTGTCTTTATTCTTATTCTAGACCCTAGAAATGGTTGAAGTTGCACTCTGTCCCCTTGTATAGTTTGGGCAGGAAGTCAAGTCATAAAAAAGGGCACTATAGCGAAAATTGCATGTTTTTTTTTAAATATATTCTCTCTCTCTCTCTCTCTCTCTCTCTCTCTTCTCTCTCTCCTCTCTCTCTCTCTCTCTCTCTCTTACCCTTTACATAATTGTGACAAACATTATCATGGCTAAAACTTTCAAAGTTTTATTTTATCTATTTAACATAATCGGCCCAGAGGTCGCATGACCGCGTCACTAGTCCAAAGTCCTACCTCTACCCCCAACTATGGTGCGCCAGAGCGACACACAGATATCCCCCCCTTCACAGCAAAAATCACTCGACTCTACCTTTACCGCCTGCATAACAAAAAAATAAAAACTCATTCTATTAAACAGTAAAGATCTTAATAATATCACGAAAGTTTGTTATTCTTCAAAAGGATATGTTATACATATAATTTAATATAAAAAATCTTTGGAAGAAAGATCGGTCATTCCCGCTAAAATATTTCTCCTGCGAAAAACAAGAAAGAACCTTGAAAACAGGTGTAAGCATATTTCTCACTACATTTCTTACGCTTTAAGAAATTAATATAAAAATGACTTTACACGTATATTAAATCTTTTTCAATTAAAATCGATGCATTCACCTATATAATAATCAACTTAGGCATTAATACATATAAACTGAACACCCTTCAAACGCAATTTCTCATTATATTATTCCAATTATAACAAAAATGGAGTTTATGACTGCTTATAGCTATTAGTACAAATTAGCCATGTTAGTAATTGGTACAGAAATTCTACTCTTATTAACTTACTAAAGCCATACACCCTTTTATATGCAGGTTGGCTGAGTCAAAGCATAACTACAAAGTAAAATGGCAGAGTCTTCCGACCTCAGTTTCTTTTAATAATGGTCCCATTACTCACTGGATACACATCACAAGTACTTAGGTATTTTGGGAAATTGCTTGAAGAACGTCACGGCAACAGGCAATAGAGGAGGGGGTTCTTCTTGACTTGATGATTTTCCCGCCAACTTCGTCCATCCCTCTCGTAAAAACGATGAATTGCCATCTTCTTGGTTGGATCCAGCAACATATAACTTCTGGTAGGGGGCGTTTTCACCCAAAGCCCTGGTCACACTGCGGCACACTGTGACGGTGGCTTACATGGAGGCGCTGTCTCTCTTCTTACTGTTGGGGGCCTTGCCAATACAGGGGCGGGGAGAGGAATGACTGGTTCTGGTAACATGATGCTGTCGGAGCTGGGGCTTTCTCTCTCGACGTCGCTGTCTCGCTGCTTGTAAGCGTCTAGAAGTTCCTTTAACACTCGAACATTTCTTCCATAGATGCTTTATATATGTTTCTTCTGTATTCTTAATTCTTCTTTCTCTTCGCTGTAGTAATGGCGTGGATGAATCTTAAAAGCTGCCACCAAGTTGTCAAATAGTGTTTTAATTGCACTATCCGACGTTTTATTATTGGTAGCGAGGTCAGTAGTGGAGATATAAGCATCTTCCTCTTTAAAGCTGTTTATTAGAGTATACACTTATTTAATTCCTCAAAGCTCCCATTCCTATAGTTCCTGTCACTCTCGATTCCTGCCCCCAAGAGGAAGACTTCTAACTGTGGACGTGACTTCTGCCCCCGGCGAAGGCTGACTTCTCACTAAAACACGGGCTCTGTGGGCCAGTCCTGGTGGCAGCTGGTATCGAGTGCACTCACTACCGTGTGAGGCTATAGGCATCTATGATATGCCATACGACAATACTATTAATAATAATAATAATAATAATAATAATAATAATAATAATAATAATAATAATAATGATAATAATAATATCATTATTATTTATATTATTATTATTATTATTATTATTATTATTATTATTATTATTATTATTATTATTATTATTACTATCATTATTATTATTATTATAACAATAATATAATAAAGATTAAAGTTGTGATTGCAGTAGCATAGCCAATATTACTAAGGATCTTTCCCAAAGCTATAAGGATTGTAATAGTTTATCCTGCAAAAGCGAATCGTATCGGAAGACCATCTCGTCCCCATAGCCCGAGAAACTGAAACTTTCCCCTTCCATATGGGATCGATTAACATTCGAAGTTGTCAGTAAATTTCTTGATCACCAACATGATCAACAATTTACCCATATTCCTTACAGTATCCTTCCTCCACACACACACTCCCCTCTCTCCTCATTTCGATGTTTCCCTGCTCCTTTTCAACCGCTGTATACCCCCCCCCCAAAAAAAAAAAATCCCATGCAGTTCCAGATTTTAGTCTTTGCATTTTCAGCCTTCCTCATGGAACGAACGTTGGTTGCCACGTGCAAATCAAGCAACGTCAGCTATGCAATCCTTAGGAAAATAAATAAATTAATGGATTAATAAATAAATTGTAAACCCCGAATCTTAAGTTCTTCAATCACAATATACTTCCGTAACAATAAAAATTGGTAAACAAACATACACAATGAACATTCCTGTATTCAGGCGACATCTAAATTCCGACAAATTAATAAGTTAATTGACGAAATACCAAGAAGTCATTTGGAGATAAATAGACACCATTAATCACAGGCAGGAGTATAATTCTCTCTCTCTCTCTCTCTCTCTCTCTCTCTCTCTCTCTCTCTCTCTCTCTCTCTCTCTC
>JAXCGZ010022896.1:0-47500 GCA_037179515.1 Halocaridina rubra
ATATATATATATGTAAAGGTTATGTTGCCTCAGGACAAAGAAATTTGAGGGTGTGGTATACAAATACATATCAAATTTACGTAGTCTATGCACAACTTTCCATGTATCTTTCATTTCTTGGTGATCCTAGAAAGCAGTTTCAGCAAAGGACGCCATTGGGAAGGTACGTTTGGCCTAGGACCTTCGGCGTTCTTCAATCTTTTTTCATCACGACCCAGCTTGATTTTACATATTACTTTCACAATCATGTACGTTTATAGATACCTCTCTCCCTCCAATATGAAAACCAATTAAAAATAATACACACACACACACACATACACATAAATTTAGTTAGATTTAAATTCTGATTCTGTGATAATATCCCTTGGTAACATATTGATTAAACTTTTCTTCTGTAATGACCAGCTTAGCAGTTAAGAAGAAAATATAGCAGACACGGGTATTCAAAGCATCAAGTGTTTATCTCCTTAGTTGTATATTCGAGTTTTCCTTCATATGGAACGTATTTTTCCTCTCTAATTACCGAAGTCAAATTTTAAGTAATGATTTGTGTTACCAGAAAAGGGATAAACTAAGTAATTAAGTTAGAACTTATATGAATATATAGCAATTCGGTGTGAAGATAAATAGTTTAGAACTTTTTTCTCTCTCTCTCTTTTCCCTCTATATTCTGTGAAAGGCAAAACATCAAAATAAAACCATCTCTGCCAATAAACCCCCATCCAATGGTCGGGGGAGGGGTGGTATAGAATCCCCATGAATTGTAGAAGGAGGAGTAGTTCTTAGAAGCCTGAAACAAAAAGTCAAGGACCTTGAGACCCTTGTAATAAACTTGGATGATAAATTTCGGAGTATGGATAGAAAAATGAAAGAGAATGAAACACTCAGAGAGGTAATAAGATCTTTGGAGGAAGCAAATAAGGCAAAAGTGCAAGAGAGAAAAAACTGGAAAAACAAATAAAGAAGCTGGAAGGGGAAAAGATTGATCTAGAAACCAGAATATCTAAACAAGAAGATAACAACAATCAGCTGAATGACAATCTGAGTGAATTAAATGTTAGTTCACTTCTCCCTTCTGAGAGAGATCACATCGCAGCTTGGAGTGCAAAGATAAAAGTAAACACCGTACAGTTTAGAAAAGGGTTTCTGGAACTGAATATGAAACATGTGGCAATGAAAACTTCCTTTGCTGATGCAGTAAAGGAAAATGTGGTGGTAAAAGAGGCAGTGAGGGAGGTAGCACTGGAAAATGTAAAAACGGTTGACCATAAAGGAACATTAATAGAAAAAATAAAAGTTATTGTGATGGAAAGGGCTAATCCACTGATTAAACAAGCACTTGAGAAAGAGAAGACACCGGTAATCTCAGGCATAAGCAAATCCCAGGAGTCAACATGGCAGGGGAGATTTGAACAAACTGAAGCTAGGGTATTAGACCTGATAAGGAGGCTTGGAGTAGTATGTGGTCCAGAGAATATTGCAAGCATTCATCAAACTGGTATATATTCTAGGAACGGAAAGACAAGACCAATGGAAATAACCATTGAGAGAGGGGACAGATGTAGAGAAATACTGATAAGAAAAAATACCTAAAAGACATTCAAGAATTCAGAACAGTTAGACCATATAGAACACAGGAAGAGATGGGAAGGATCAAAAACTTGTTGCAAGAAGCTACAAGGTTTAATGAGGGAAGAAATGAAGAAGAGAAGAATTTTTTTTTATTTCAGAGCTCTTCCTGCCAAAGGGGAGATAAATAAGATAATGCTAGAGGAAAAGGGGATGCAGCCTTATTAAGATTGCTGTACAATAATTCTGATGGGGAAGCTGGTAAGGCAGTAAAATTAAAGGATAGGATTCACAACATTAAGACAGATATACTCGTGGTTACAAAGACTAATTTAAGTGAAGACATAATCAATGTCACTGTTTTTCCTAAGGGCTTCAGAATATTAAGAGTTGAAAGATCTAAGAGGACTGGAGGAGGGATAGCATTGTTCATAAGTGAAAGATTTCAGATTGAAGAAGTAAACTTTGCTATAGAAAGTGAGTTCAAAGACTTTCTTGTTGCTCACATAAATACTGGGTCAGAGAAAATTATAATAACTGTTGTATATAACCAACCAAGGAACTAACATAGGCTAAACATTTATGAGGAAAGTTATATAGGTAATATCAAAGTCGTAAACTCAGTTGTTAACATTGCACGGGAGATAAAATGTAGGATTTTGATTATGGTAGTTTTTAATCATAGAGAGATAGATTGGATAAATCTTGACCAGCACAGTGGTGAGGACTCATTTGGGGCAAAATTCCTATATTGCATACAAGGTAATTTCCTACACCAACATGTACTGAAACCAACGAGGGCCATGGGTGGGGATGAACCATCCCTACTTGATCTAGTATTTACAGATAATGTGTTGGACATTGAAAAAATTTAGTATGAACCACCAATTGGAAAAGTGACCTTTAAAAGATGTTCTACCCAAAAGTAGAGAAGCTGAGAAGGACACAAGGAGGAACTACCCAAAAGGTGATTACATCAAAATTAATGAGCTCTTTGCAATTATTGCCTGGAGGATCTTATTTAACAGCAAATCTGTACAAGAAATGAACAAAAATTTTTTGTGAGGAATATGGGAAGATAATAAATTCTTGCAAACCTTCCACCGAAATATGAGTTATACATGCCAGAGAGAAATGGTTCAATTATGAGTGCAAGAAACCTAAGGAATGGAAAGTCAAATGTTGGAAAAAGTATTGGAGGAGAAAAAACATAATTGCCTGACAGACTTATAAAAGAGCGAGAAATAAGTACCTAAGTAAAAGAAGAGAGGCAAATAGAGATTATTAAAGGGATATCACCAGGAAGGCTAAAGAAAATCTCAAACTTTTCCACAGTTTTATCAGAGAAATACTGTGGGTCAAAGAGCAGGTTTTACAGTTAAAAGTAGCAGATGGAAGCATCGCTGAGACGAATGAAGAGATCTGTGAAGAACTAAACAAGTAGTTTCAGTCAGTATTTACAGCAGAGTATACCCCACTTCCTCAAATTGCAGAGATAGGAGCTCATGGGTCGGTATTAAAGAACATCATCTTTTCAGCCACAGAGGTATACAAAGCGCTGATGGAATTAGAGGCCCATAAAGTTACAGGTCCTGATGATATATCCCCTTATGTACTAAAGAAATGCACTAAATTAATATCAGCGGGAATATTATGTATCATATTTGAAAAGTCGCTGGAATCTGAGAAGAATGTGGTACCTAGTTTCAAAGAGGGAAGGAGGGATGCAGCTCTAAACAATAGGCCTGTTTCCTTGACCAGCATAGTTTGCAAAGTTATGGAGAAACTGCTAAGAAAACACACCTCTCTTCACTTGGAATCCTTCAACTTTTTGTAACTGAGATTACATGGTTTCAGAGAAACGATCAACAGTAACAAAATTATTTGAATTTTATGATGAGGTAAGCCGGATCTTACAGAAAAGAGAGGGCAGGGTGGATTGTATATTTCTGACTTCCAGAAGGCATTTGATATAGTCTCAAATGGGAGACTTATTAAGAAGCTGCAAATAATGGTGAGGATAAGTGAAAATGTCTTGGAATGGATAAAAACCTACTTAGAAGGAAGGGAAGAGAGGGTCAGAGTAAGATACTCAGCATCTAAATGGAGGAGGTTTAGTGTTGGGGTTCCACAGAGTTCAGCTTTAGGTCCACTTTTGTTCCTTATATATGTAAATGACCTACCAGAGTCTGTAAATTCATTCTAGAATATATTTGCAGATGAAGCAAAGATTGTGAAAAATGTAAGATATGAGAGCAATGGTAGAGAACTTCAGGAAGAACTAAATAGTCTGCATGAGTGGTCAGAGAAGTGGCTAATGAAATTCTTCTTTACTTCTAAATGTAAGGAAATGAGAATGGGTACAAGTGCAAGAAAGTCCAAGCTTGGATAATTAACTGCAAGTGCAGAACTTCCAGAGACAGAGAATGAGAGAGTTCTAGGAGTAAAAAAACTGACAGATTTGCCTCTGGAAATACATATAAATGGCATAGTAAAGGCAGCATATGCTTTCTTAGCAAATATAAGGGTAGCCTTCAGACACATGGACAAGGACATTTTCAGAAATATTTAAATAACCTATGTGAGGCCAAAGCTTGAATATGCAGCCCCCTTTAGGAATCCTAACTTGAAAAAGCACATAATTAAGCGGAAAATGTTAAAAAATATGCCACAAAACTAGTGCCACAAATACTCAACCTCAGTTATGAGGAGAAGCTGAGGGAATTAGGCTTGCCATCACTCAAAGATAAAAGAATGAGGGGTGTATATTGACAGTTTTTAAGTTCCTTCGTTGGTATGACTGAGTGGATAGGGATCGATATTTTGATATGGCTGGGTCTAGAGCTAGAGGTCATAGTTTGAAGCTTCGTAAGAACACTTCATTGCAGGAGGTAAAGAAGTACTTTTTTATTGTAAAAGTAGTTGATGATTGGAATTCGCTGAGCATAGAGGTTGTTAATGCTAACTCAATTCATAGTTTTAAGGACAAGTATGATGAGTATCACTGAGTACAAAAATGGAACCGAACATGAGCATGGGGCTTTTCCCGTAAGCACAGTTAGGTAATTATAATTCAGTAGTTGCACACACACACGCACACACACACACACACACACACACACACACACACACACACACACACACACACACACACACACACACACACACACACACATATATATATATATATATATATATATATATATATATATATATATATATATATATATATATATATATATATATATATAGAAGAAGATAGAAGAAGAAGAAGAAGAAGAAGAAGAAGAAGAAGAAGAAGAAGAAGAAGAAGAAGAAGAAGAAGAAGAAGAAGAAGAAGAAGAAGAAGAAGAAGAAGAAGAAGAAGAAGAAGAAGAAGAAGAAGAATGAAGGTGCAGTTGTATGTAATTTTTAATATTCCTCACCGATGTTTTTTCAGTATGCTGTAAGAGTGTTGGGGACATGTACTAAAAAGGCCGATTAACTCTAAACCTAGCTTGCTACGGCATCACTGATTTCTTGAGTACTTCTGCTTCCTCACCGTGACGGAGACACCATTTTCTTTCCATTGCAGATTTAGATTAAATTCATTTAGTTTTGAGAATATGTTTGCTATATATGATAACTGCAGGATCCACTATCACTGCCAAGCACGTCTACCATACTGGATTGTCTTCTCCAGTCGCAAAATATGAATTTCTATCCTGAGCTTATAAACCCTCGTTAAAATTCTGTCACAGAAGAGCCACAAGAAGGTGTGAATGATCAGCTCCCATCTCCATAGAAAAAGTTCAAACAACCCACTGTATAAATGAGTTTCCTTTGATTATGGTGATAACTTTTCCTACGTCAGTCAAAACACCTCTCAGACTGTCTGGAATACTTTTGGCAGTCAGAGCTTTACGATGGATGAAGAAATATTTGCAAATAATGTCATTACCGGCTGCCTCTGATATTTTAGTTACAACCCCACTGTTTTTGCCAGTAATGTATGCTGTTGCATCATCTGTACTTCCTATGTAGTTGCCCTAATTCAGTTTGCATTTTCCTATTACATAATTATTCAACACTCTGTGTATCTCTGATCCCGATGTATGTGTTGTTAATGTTAAACAACAGAGCAAATCTCCCAAAGAGGCATCTTTCCAAACATATCTCATATACACCAAGAGTACTGCATAGTTAAATATACTGTAATCTTTTCTTTTTATGTTTAACATTGCAAAAACAGCTAGTGAAGCAAGCATACACACATGTATACTATGCCGTGGGGTCCTTTATTAGAGGGAGGGGTGAGTCGAAGAACACTCATTCGCCAGAAGTCAAGCATACTGCCAACGTCATCTAAACAAAATTCAGTGAAATAATTTAATTAACATTTCTGGGGAATAAACTATCTCTTGCAATGAGAACTGATTACTTTTACAATTTCAATAATATTAGATCGTTGCTCAAATAATTCATTGTAAATCTCGTCTTCTCTTACAGTAATACAATTAAAAATATATTGATAAAAAACAGCCCCCAACAATATTGCAACATAGTATACAAGATACCTTACAGAGATAGCAAGTAGTTTTATATTGGCCAAACTTGTAAAAATATGATAAAAAAAAATAAGTATGTCATTATAAATATTTAGTTAAAACAGGTCAAATTTCAAATGCCATGTTCATTCCTTTAATTAATATGTCCAAAAGAATTGATTGCCTGCAAGTATCGCAAGAGTTAATTGTAATAACATTATTTCTAGAAATCTTGAACCCGTTTTCATAAAATTAACACCTAATTATACATTTTATTTAAGTCCAGGTCAATTTTCCTTGGCTGCAATTATATGGCAATTTTTTAAATAAAGCTTAGCATACAAAATGGAGAGAGATTATACATAATCCAGCTTAGATTAATCAAGATCTGGTACCCTTGGAAAGTAATGAAGTTAATCATTCTCTATTTTCAATGTTGTATTAATATATCTATTGTTGTACTCTCAATTCTTTCTTGTATTTTTTTTATTGTATTAGTTAGTTGTTTTAAACTACAGTCTGCAAGAGCTCATCACTCGTTTCATTTTTTTTTTTTTTTTGCTTCTTGGCTTGTTATAGTTAGAACCTGAAATGAGTCAGAGCGAGTTCTGACTAGTCAATACCCAAATTCACAATGATTGTACTTAACATCACTGGCTTAACCTACCCAATCTAGCAAGGTTAGGTTAGATTAGCTTGGTTAGGTCGGGTAAGGGAACTGACCTAACCAAGATAATCCAATGTAACCTTGTTAGGTTAGGTTAGGTTGGGGTACAGCAGATTACAGATAGTGATGTTTGGTATAATGATTGTGACTAGTCAGAACCCGTATTGACTCATTTCGGGTTTTAACTGTAACACACACACACACACACACACACACACACACACACACACACACACACACACACACACACACACACACACACACACACACACACATATATATATATATATATATATATATATATATATATATATATATATATATATATATATATATATAGATGTATGTGTGTTTATGTGCATGTGTGTGTATGAATGTTTATATGTCTATATATCACGAAAATATAAACACGTGGCATATAGATTATACAGGTAAACAGAGGTCAGCTACGAAGGAAAAATGAAACGACGGAGTGCTGAGTTCTTTCATACCGTAAGATATGGACTAAAATAAATTCCGAAACATCTCAGCACTCCGTCGTTTCTGTTTTCCTTCGTAGCTGACATCTGTTCACATATAAATATAAGTAATTATATATATATATATATATATATATATATATATATATATATATATATATATATATATATATACATGTGTGTGTGTGTGTGTGTGTTCAAATCCGGAAGTTCTGTTAGAATACTGTAGTTCATATAACTGAGCAAAATAATGTGAATTTTAACTAATTCTATTATCAACACAGAATTTGAGAGCATTATTATAATATTGATATATAAAATGCCTTCTCTCTCTCTCTCTCTCTCTCTCTCTCTCTCTCTCTCTCTCTCTCTCTCTCTCTCTCTCTCTCTCTCTCTCTCTCTCTCTCTCTCTCTCTCTCTCTCTCTCTCTCTCTCTCTCTCTCTCTCACACACACACACACACACACACACACACACACACACACACACACACACACACACACATAATTAGTATTTTATATATATTGTTACTACTTTTTCTGTTTTAATCTTTTTTATATCTATTAAATAGACAAGTACCTGAAGTTTGGCGAGAGCGATGTTTGAGACGGTAGTTAGAGCAGTGAGCGATTCCTTTGATGGCACTGTTACTGCAGGTAGTGCCAGTTCCTCGAGATGTGGACAGTTTCCAGCTAATGTCCCAAGGTCCACCTCGAAATAAACGTCACCCTCCACTCTCAGAGTCAGCAACTGAGTCCCTAATGCCCAGGAAAACTCGTAGAGAGCAGCTGGGGAAAGCAAAAAAGGCTCTCGCACTGATAGTCTTAAATGTCTCAGGCCTGGAATTAATCTAAGATCATTGAGAGTTGTCCCTGTGAAGTTGATGGTGGCATTCATGCTGGTCAGAGAAGGACACATTCTACGAAGGAGCTGCAAGGTGCCTACTGTTACACAACGAACATTGACCTCTTCCAGAGCTGTAACTACAGTACCCTCACTTATTTCGTCCACCATTTTTAAAGCCTCGACAACGTCCATGGAACCCATACTAGCAAGTTCTGGTAAACGATTCAGTAGAGAACTAACACCCTCTTGAGTCACGCTTGTCCCTCCAACATCTATGAGACGCATTCGAACTTCTGATTTAACGCCTTCACCCCATCTTAGGTTGACAATCATGCGATCCATGCCCTCGTCGGTAACACCAGCTGATCCTGACACATCAAGGTGAGTGATGTATCGACAGTGCCTAGTAAGAAGTACGATGGCGTCGTCCGAAGCATCTACAAGACGTACTTTACGCAACTTCTTACAAGTGCGGCAAAGATCAGTGAACACTCTCCTTACAGCATCAGTCAAGAGAGGTGGCATAGTAAGAACTAAATGTGTCAGTCCATCTCCATTTCTCAATAACAATTCAACATCCAACGGCCAGTCAATACCATCGGGTCCTGGTCTCGGCAAAGTAAGATAAACTGGTTCCATGACATTTATCTCTGGCGTAAGTAACACTAAAGCTCTGTTTATTGCAGCTAATTCGCGGCTTCCGTGTCTCAGATGTAGGCCACCCGCTTTTAGAGCGTTGTGTATCATCATGGCTCTTAAATCCCTGGGTAGATCTTCCAAAAATCTTTGCACTGCAAAGACTTTTGGTTTAGGAATGTCACGTCTTAACACGTATTGTATTCTTTCAAGCCAAAATTTGCTGCACATCTCTTTGAGATTTATAACAGTAGGAGGGACAGTGGGTGGTGGTGCTGGTTTGTAAGGGGCCAATGGCATGACCTCCTGGTGTCGGGCTAAAGCCAAGGGAAGCCTAGGTAACGGTAAATTAGCCAAAGCCATTTTTACTTCTTCATTTTTTTTTTTGTAAGGGTCTGTCATAAAACTGAAGTCTTACTATCAGAAACACTAAATGAATATAAAAACCACATTTCACGTCATTACAAAGCACTGTTTATCCCGCTCTTGCGAACGAGTGCAACACTTTGTACATCGAAAGGATCACTTGTGTTTTCGCATTGTACTACATAAACAGATAGTTCCTCAGATGGTCAAAGCATGACTGGTCTTTGGAAAGTAATATGTGAAAATTATGCACCTGTTTAGTATTGTGTTAGTTACATGTAAGAAAATGTTTCACTTCATAGTTAGCAGTAAATAACATCACCAAAAAGCAAATTTTCTGTTTTCCTATATGAACAAGATGACCACTACCATTGGCACCTTCTGACTTACTGAGGTAAATATAACACGAGGGAGTATGTTAGCTGCCAAGACACGAGTGCTAGAGTGCCACAAGGGGTCGGTGCCCCTCACTAGGGGTTCGCTGCCTAGCGAGGTTTATGGGGGTACATGGGAAGTGTTAGGGGTCTTCATGAGACTTCTGCGCCATCTGGAAAGTATTACATGTTATTACTCATGAAAATTATCATATCAATTTCTTTTTTTTTTAGGATTATGAGCATGGGTCCAAAGATATTTTTAATAAGCTAGCGTATAGGTATTAGTTACATGCAAATGGTATGTGATTTATCAATATCAAGGAGTGCTATGGCTGTATTATTTATTATTCTTAAAACTGTATTTATTGCTAGTCATTTGTAAGCTGCAGTAAATTCTAACAACTTATTTTTTTATGTAAGAAATTTATGATGGCCAATGCTGCCACAAATAAAGAGCAAGGTCATTAAAAACTATTCCCCCCATGACTGTATGCATCAAATGGTGCATTCACTGAGCCTTCTGAGTTAGAAATAGGTCACTATAAGACTCAAGAAAGTATATTATCAATGTTTAGTAATATCTTTCTTATATGACTGTTATGTCTTAGAGAGAGAGAGAGAGAGAGAGAGAGAGAGAGAGAGAGAGAGAGAGAGAGGAGAGAGAGAGAGAGAGAGAGAGAGAGAGAGAGATGAAATAACTGTATATTTTCAGTGTTATTTTAGTCGTTTTCTTAGAATGTGTGTCGGTAGGTTGGGATGAGGTTATCTACAAAAATACTTGTTTGCAAAAGATTTTGCGGTTCGTTTATTTGTTTCCTATTCTTGCAGCAAATTTCATTAAGGCATGACTATGTCCCTCAAATAAGACTGGGTCGATGTTAAGTTTTTACGGTTCTTTTCCTCTGCCTACAGTTACATTGAGTATTCTGGCGTACTCATTAGCCATCTCTTATTATCCCTTTACATCTGACGAGTCACAAAGCTCCCCATCACTGTTTCAATTTGCTTTACGTTTTCTTTGCCCGATGAAGGCAATTCTCTTTGCCTGTCTTATGTCACTCTCAAAAAGAAAAAACTTACTAATTTTCTGGTAGATATGAATAAATCTTGTGTAAGTAGTTAGCAGCAGAGAAAGACGTTGCTCGATTCAGAATTTCATCTCTATCTATCTATCTATCTATCTTTCTATTTAACTTACTCCAATTTATGCCTTATATATATATATATATATATATATATATATATATATATATATATATATATATATATATATATATATATACAAATAAGCATATTACCATATGTGAAAACATGAATAATCTTATTCATATATATATATATATATATATATATATATATATATATATATATATATATATATATATATATATATATATATATATATGCATATATATATATATATATATATATATATATATATATATATATATATATATATATATATATATATATATATATATATATATATATATATATATATATACATATATATATATATATATATATATATATATATATATATATATATATATATATATATATATATATATACGTAATTCATTTGTAATATCTCATTGAATGTTAATTATTTTTATATACATATGAATATTTAATTCATTTCTTTGTGTTATATATTTATCAGTGTTTTATATATCTATCAATGATTTATTTACTAACATAAATATTTTTTGTTGAACTATTTTTCTGTTACTCTTTTGTAAAAGATATGTTGCTAGGTATGCATTCCATGGGGATATCAACTTACCACTTTTAGTGAGTAAGCATTAGAATGTCTGAGCCATTGGTGAAATAGTATCATTATTTTCTGCACAAGCTAAGGCTTCGATACGGGTATAATATGCAGAGCCTACGAATTTCCACTGAAATTAATCTAAAACAAGTACTACTAATGAAATCTTTCAATCATTTCTGGTTGAGCAGTATGACAGACTAGATAATTGATGTTAATAGTCTAGAATCTCTAGATTGATCCCTTTCATACAAGTCAGCTTTAGGAGTCTAATGTAAACAAATATATCAGCAAATATACCGTGATTTATTTAATTCAAAAGCCTCTCTTGTTTATGTAAACTGCTTATAGTAAACAAATATGACTTTTATTTCTTTATGTATTCATTTATGTACAAGTAGTCTCCGTGGCTAAATGGTATCGTCCGCGATTCTGTGTCGGCATATCGAGAGTTTGCGCCCCGTCACGGACTGAGGTTAGTAAGGGCATACACTCAGGTTAACGATTACATTCGCCAAAACAAGTCCTTCGCAAGAAGGCAACCTTCCTAGCCCTTAGTAGAAATGGGAGTTCGAGACGTAAAACCGAATCATCATTATTCATTTATGTACAAGTGAAATACTTCTACACCTTTTGGTGACATCCTTACTTATTATCCTCGATAAAATTTGAGTTTCTGTTTTTAAACCAATGCCTGGATGTGCTTGCGTCACACACAATAACTCTCATAAATGATTCATTTCCATGGCATTGATCGCTAACTTTTATCGCCCATTGTATGGATGCTCATTAGCAGGATGGTCTGCGCCTCTCATTTTTACCTCTTTCTTAATATCATTATCGTGTTCTTCCTCCCAGATCTTCCCATTTTATCCCCCCCCCCCCTCTTTTCAGGGATGACGCCGTCACTGATTTTGCACCCCCCCCCCCTTTCCTATCTCATCCTAATGATGATGAATATTGCGTCATAGAGGTGAATCTCGTCTATCAGGTATTTAATACTTTTTAGTTCTCTTTAAAGGGGGGTTTACTCTGTCAAACGGTTCGTCGAACGCGGTTCGGGATCGACAACCAAATACCCCGTTCACACGTTCGAACATCACTTCAAACACTTGTCTCTCGAACCGCGTTCGACGAACCGTTTGACGGTGTAAATCCCCCTTAAGCATTCACACATATCAGTGATATATCAGTGCCGAGTCTGCTCAGTCCGTCAGTGTCAGTGAAAAAATTATCGTTACTTTGAAATCGGTTGACACACTCACACATGTCCGGTGCAGTACCGTAATTTGACACTCGGTGTCAGTTATGTCTCCGTACCATGAAGTTGAATATCGTCGCCACAGATATATTTGTTTTACTATTTCACGGATGTCGGATATGGAGTGTTGTTGTGATAGTTTGTCAGCAACAAAAATATATGTAATGATGATAACTACATTTATTAAATTGGTGGGTGTGTCTTTCTCTTTCAGGTGCGTCACTACGGATATGTGTGAATATACGTCACTGAAGAGTCAAGGATTTCACTAACACTGAACTGACACGGCACTGATACACTGATATGTGTGAATCGACCCTTAGTTGTCATGGAAGGGTAGGGTGAACGAAGTTCGGAGGAATATATCATTTGTGATATGAGTTGGCCGCTAGTTAAAAGTGAACTTGCTTCTGTTTTTAGTGTATTCCTGCTATTGCTCTATTACTCTATTAGTTAGGCTCTTAGTAACCACATTCTTTGTTTTTATAGCATATTAATCTAAATTTACCTCTGAAATGCACTGTGTTAATGTACCAAGTAATACAGTTTCGAGATATGAATGATAAGGATGTGCATTGTCTAAGAATTTTTAGGGTCACTGTTGTTGGCATAAATAGTATCGCGATGTTACTGGCTATTTCATGTGAGGATTTCATGTTATACGTAAGCTGAGGATGTTCCAGGCAAATATTGTGGTTTCTTTTCCATGGGCAAACTCATTATCCGCTTTCACACCAAAATGGTACGTCGCATGTGGCATGCCACGTGGCATCCCAGTTGAAAATGAATATCCGCAAATATTTCTATGCGTACAACAACACTGAATATTCTTGGATATTCGTTACACACCTCATATTATCCCTTCACATCTGACAAGTCATTACACTCTCCATTTCTGTTTCTTTATTTTATGTATTCTTCGTGCCCAAACCTGATGAGAGCTGTTTTAATTTATTATTTTTGGGCCCGTTTTTGTGTCACAATCATAAAAAAAAAATATGAAACCTTTCACACAGAAGTGGAGTGACACGTCCCATGTGCCACGCCACTTCTGTGTGAAAGGTTTCATATATTTCCGGATATTAATTTTCAACTGGCGTGCCACGTGGCATGTCAAGTGCGACGTACCACTTTGGTATGAAAGCGGCCTTAATGAAACCATTAATATATTTGGTTGAGTAACCCCAGAGCCACGGACATTTACATGATAACGAAGTCTGTATTGAAAATATGATCTTAAATATTATGGCACAGAATGTGTGAAAACCAAATACTGTAAAAGGGACTGTATTTATATGACAGTGAATCGTATGTATCTGGGAAATTAAATGTTTCCCAAAAAGCTTTTAATGGATTCGGTTTTACGTCACGAACTCCCTTTTCGACTAAGGGCTAGGACGGTTGCCTTCTTGCGAAGGACTTGTTTTGGCAGATGTAATCATTACCCTGAGTGTATGCCCTTACTAACCTCAGTCCGTGACGGGGCGCGAACCTTCGACCTGCCGCCTCAGAGTCGCAGACGCTACCATTTTGCCACGGAGACTACTTCCCAAAAAGCTTTTGAATTTTTTTTAAATTTGTAAAGCCATCCTTCATCCTCATTGGAAGTTCTAATATGCTTTCGCGCACAAGTCTCCAAGCAATAACACTGTAGCCATTATAAAAAAAAAAAATACACTCTCTACTTGAGACTTCATAATAAAGTACACTTACTACACCGTTTTCGAATTTTTGCGTAGAGAGATAGTAACTTATCATTTCAACGGAAACGAATATCTAATATTCTTAGAGCTTAAATAAACATAGTTATAAGCGAGTGTAATATTGCAATAATACCAGAATCAGTTGTTTTGTCTTCAGTTACATAATATCTTAAAAAATGAGTTGAATTTTTGTGTAAATGCTTAAGTCATACTTTTGAATACCATTAAAAAATGCGCAGATATTTGCATTAACTGTTTTGCTATCGACACTTCATTCTACGCTATGATTTACCTTTGTCAGCTTTTAATTACTAATTCTATAGTTTTGTTTTCGTGGGCTATAGATTTATGAAATTCTTAGTACATGGTTGACTCATATTCGTTAACTGTAGTCTGAATCCCTTTTACTTCACTAAGATACGTAATGTTGGCATTTTCATGGCATTCGTATTAGATGTCATACCCACACTTATTTTGCATGTAATTTCTATTTTTATATGCTTGAGAGAGTCGGTCAATGTTTTGCTGCCAATTACTCCACCTTTAACAGATCGAGGAAGACAGTTTGATATTTCCCCCTCAATAATGTAGAGATGTTCCTATATTTGACATTCTTAAAGCTGACTTTAATAACACTTTGAGCTTATATCTTGTTTGTATGTTCCCTTTCATTTAATATTACATTATTCGCATTTGAATTATAGAATTCCATGGAGAACACTTGATATTAAGCCGAAGAGGATATTACAGTGCCTGGGAGTTAGAAGCCTATCACCACACCACTTGTTTGCTACTGTAGCCATTTAAAAATATAAACTTTGCTACAAGTTGTCGGAATGGTACTCAGTAGTTCTCTACCTGAGGGCTATGGCCCCCTTGGGACATGGGAAAATCTAAGTGGATCATGGTGTTATTTTTCCCCTATTATTAACTGCTTATTTAAGATTTCACAGGTACAGTCCCTGTGTGTGACAGTTGCTAAGTTCCCTGTGCAGCTGGCCTAATTATTTCCTGTTAATGTAATGTTGTTTTCGTGTCACTTCTTTTATTATTGGCGTTTTATATTTCAATGTTAATTGTGGGAATAATATGGAAGAAAATGGTGGGGCGGGGCAACGAGCAATGCGAAAATTCCTGAAGGGGGGACAGGAGTGAAAACAGTTTAGAATCCCTGACTTATGCTGGCGTCACACATAGCCAAAATTCCCGACCCGACTCTTAAAACCGTCTAAAGACGGAATCCTCCCGGCAGCAATGACGTCATTATGATAATCGGGTGTAATTTTTCGTCCGCGTACGATGGAATCCTAACGGTCCTACGTAGTTTAAAAAAATCGAGGGGGTCCTGAACCGTCGTGGAGGGCCTACGATAATTGGCTGCTGCACCCAATAATCTCCGTAATTCGGAAGACCAAATCAGTCGTAGAAGACTGCGTACGACGGGTAAGATCGATCTTCTTGATAGTGCGCGGGCGTAGAAGGTGTACGCCCGCGTACGATCCAGAGGATCGATCCTACCCGGCGTACGCAGTCCTCCGGGTCTGGAACCGTTAAAAATTTAAAAATTCGCTTATACGTCTGGCAGCGCAATACGAAAAGACAGCACGCGCATGCGTGGTCTCATTTCTGACAACCCAGTCCTGGGCGTTCAGTTTTCCTGCTCCGCTTGTCGCATTTCTTATTGTTTTAGCATGATATTAGTGCATTTCTTATTGTTTACCATGATATTAGTGCATTTATTTATACTTTCACAAATATCCCATATATATATATATATATATATATATATATATATATATATATATATATATATATATATATATATATATATATATATATATATATATATATATATATATATATATATATATATATATATATATATATATATATATATATATATATATATATATATATATATATATATATATATATATATATATATATATATATATATTTCCATATATTTATTGTTCTAACATAATTATATAAATAGAAAAGTAAGGGCAAATATAACTATACCAAATTACTTTTTATTTGCGTTTACCAGTACATACAACTTACATTTCAAGGATTCTGTGAATGACAAAGATGAAACATTATTACATTATTAAATGTAAAATATTAAACTTAATATCTTCTCAGTATAAAATAATGAAAATGAAACATATTAAGATCAGTTATTGTAATATGTGAAAAACAAATGACTTAAAATAAATTAAATATCTATATGGGAATAAAATGCTAAAATTAAAGTTACAAACGTCGTCCTTTAAACCATTCTCTCTTGCCACGATACCCTTCCTTCGGGGGAATTACAGTATTCCTCCCGACTGCGTACAACCCCCTACGAACGTGTACGTTCCCCTACGATGGGTCGGGAGCGTCGGGAGCATGGTTGGCCCAGTCGTAACGCTCAAAAATTTAAATTTCCCGTTTTCTATGATGAGACTTACGTTTGCGTACGATCAGTCGTACACTAAATTACGCGTCCAAACTACTCCGTACGATTGCAATTACGATCCATAGGACTGCTTACTCGGACGTATGACGCACTTCCGACAGGCACATGAATGCACCTGTCGGCTAAAAAATCTGCCGGATCTCCAAGGATTGAGCGAAGATTCCGTCGGAACGCGGTCTTAAGAGTCGGGTCGGGAGTTTTGGCTATGTGTGACGCCAGCATTAGAGGATTAGTTACTAAACTTCTTGGAGGTCCTCATCATATCCAGAGATGTACAAAAGAGAGAAAGCAGACCCCGAGCTGTATGTGGACACGGATGACGTGGCTCGCAGGTAGTTTGGATGGTATATATTGCTTACAAATATTAGTTGTGAGACGGGTGTTTGATCAAGGTATTTGTCTTAATCTCCTCCTCATCCTGGTCTGCAGTTTTCTTCAAATTGTTAAAGCAGTCGTCTTTAATATTCCAAAATATGAGCTAAATTCTTAGATCTTCTTCTTCTTCTTCTTCATTTTCTTTTTCTTTTCTTTTTCTTCTTCTTCTTCTTCTTTTTCTTCTTCTGTCTTTGTCTTTTTATTTTTCTTATCTTTTCTTCTTTTCTTCTTCTTCTTTTTCTTCTTCTTCTTATTTTTCTTCTTCTTATTATTATTATTATTATTATTATTATTATTATTATTATTATTAGTAGTAGTAGTAGTAGTAGTAGTAGTAGTAGTAGTAGTAGTATAAATATTATTGTAATTATTATTATTAATACCATTATTATTATTATTATTATTATTATTATTATTATTATTATTATTATTATTATTATTGTCGTATAGATGATCTCTACACACACAGACCAGAGTTACAGAGTGCGAGGTGATAACAGATATGCGAAGATACTTAACACTTAGTTTATTTAGAAGCTACATGATTCCTCTAAGCCTCAATGCCCCAGTCCCCTTAACGTAAATGTTAACTCTAATGTCGCCCACAAGACTCTGCTTTTCTCTGACTGCTTCTGCTATTTCTGCCTTACTTGATCTTGGGTTGACTCTTTTGTATCCTCAAGATGGCAGGGTGTGGTATTCTTGGTGACACCTACACCAATAGGCTTCCAGAGAAGGGGGAAACATCCAATCACCTATAGTGTGAAGGGCGTGCCTAAAGGACGCCAGCTTGGTACAAAGAATACTGTAACATAGGTGCCTCTGTATGTATACTTTTCTACCTATAAATCTCTACCAAGTATACACGTATATATGTACAATGTATAGTTTGTTGTGGAGGCTGGCTATCGATCCTCGTGTGAACATCACAGAAATGTGAAATGTTTATGACCTCAATCGATCAGGGAGACAGAGGTGTGAGAGGCCTATGGGTTGAGCCATAAATCTGTCATCTCTTTGTAAACACACACCATTCCATCTCACTACAAAGAACAAAGAGCCCTTGTCTAACTTACCCACACAAGTCACCAAATGGGTGGCCGCTAATATTATGTCACTCCCTACCGCCAATTCCTGAAATGCCCCATTTCAGGTGAAGCATTACACATTTCAAAGATTGCTATCATCTGTTAATTATAATTATTTTAGACATTAACAGGGCATAATTATCTAATTAGATGACTTCTCTATAGGACATAAAGTTTTACATAATTATCTAAATGGATTGCTTCTCTGTATTACATATCAAAGTTTCCCTATGTTCCTTAATACATACTAAAGTTTCCTGAAAAAGATTTCATTGTCAAGGGTACACTTAATATATGTATATATATAGAACATGTGATTTCTAAAAACAAAACAAAAAGACAAACAAAAGAAAAATATGTTTTCACCACGATCATTCTAATTAAAGAAAATAAAAATTATCTAAATTAAGTATTCACATTTACATTGTATAGCTATTAATGAGTGACAAAATGACTATTAGTTATTTCAGTAAATAGAAATTAAACATTTTTATCTAAAAAAAACAACTGTTCAATAATACACTTTAATGGTTATAATAGTCAATTAATATAAAATACAGTTTGTAAGTGACAAATATTTAAAAATGTTCATTAATGAATGAAAGATTATTATTGTACTAAATCAAAATACAAGCACTGTTAATAAATGACAATTATCTGATAATGCTCATTACTGACTCATTGACACTTACTATATTAACCCTAGGGTAAATAGTTTTCTCTTATATCTATATACTACTTCTAGGGGAGGCATTGAGACTTTCTTAACTTAAATCTTATAATCTAGAAAAAAAACTCGGGCTTGGTAGTACAATTTTCAGTTTTTTCATATGTTTCTGTGTATGAGATTTATCTATTTGTTTTTTACTTTTATCTTATTAGGAAATTTTCATGTTCCTTTTGATTACCTTCTAAAATATTTCAAAATGAAAAGTTGGGGAATTTTCAGTTTCTCCTGGTCTTGTTTTATTTCGTTCACTTCTTTTGTATTCCCAACATTCCCTCTGTCCCCATATGAAGTCCCTCTTTACAGGGTATCGCTAGGTACTGGGCTGACCCCACGCCTTTTCCATCATCCCCTCACTCCTACGCTGTGAGAATCTCGAGAGTGTTCTATGACACATATTTTTCCTCTCACGACACCTATCCCCTGGTGGTGGATCTCCCTCTCAAACTCAAATTCTGACTTGAATTACTACGACTGAAGGTATTATGGATTTAACTAGGACTAATCTAGACAGCTCCAACTTAAGTATTCCTTCAGGCAAGTTTCTTTTCTTATGCCTACATCTACACTGAATATTCTGGCATATTCGTTACACATTTCTTACTATCCCATTTCTTTTGACATGCCACAACACTCCCATATCTGGTTCCTTTTTATCTCTTTTTCCTCATTTTTAATATAATCATGGAAGGTCCACCGCTTATGGCCCCCAGTACCAGGCATAGAGGGATGTTAAGGATCTCCGGGTATCTTGTTGACTCCACTACTGGCGTGAGGGTAGAGACAGTGGTAGTAACGGCTCTGCCCTTAGCCTTGCACCTCCTGATAGATCTGTTTCTTTCACTCTTCACTTTTCTAACATTCATGGTCTGAACTTTAATATTTCGTCTGTGGAACAGCAATTGAGTACGTCCCTCCTTAACCATCTTTTCTCCAAAACCCAGCTGTCTAGCCATGCTTTCACTGACCCATTTCAAATCTCTCACTTCAACCTGTATTCTCTTTTCTGTTCCAAAGGTGGGGTCTGTGCCTACTGCAACACCAACACTCCTATTGCAAGGCTCATGAACCTTGAATCTCCTGACTTTGATGTTCTCTGGCTGAAAAATATATTTCTCCACTACCACTATATTCCTTTACTTCTGCTACTGCTCTCCAAAGTCCATTAACTTTGTGCCTTTAAATATTTGCCCTCTTGCCATGAGTCCTTGCAATCTTTTCACCCACATGCTTAAATCTTTATATTGGGGATTTCAATGTACACCACAGTGAGTGGTTTAATTCTTCTCACAATGATGTGGGAGGAAGTGAGGCCCTTGCTTTCTGTATTACTCACGATCTGGAGCAGATTATCATCCATCCTATTCGTGTTTCCGATCGTCACGAAAATGCAGCCATCACTCTGACCTATTTCTTACTTCTAATCTTTCAAACTACCCATACTCTAGTTCTTTCCTCTCTTGGTAAATTTAACCACTCTGTGATCACAATTTCTTCCATTTTTGCTCTCCCTCCATCAATTCTTCCTACTCAATGCCAACTTTGAAACTTTTAGCGTACCAAATGTGATGATTTGCATTGCTTCCTCTTTGGCTTCCGTGGGATGACTACTGCTTTCGGTCTTGCAACCCTCATCAGGTAGCCTTAAAAGTTGCTGAAATCAAAACCTCGGGAATGGAGACATTCATCCAATCCTCTATGAAAACTTTTTCTTCCCCTAATCCTAGGTCTGACCGTACCTGTTCTAGGACTATTCAGGCCAGAGATCGAGCACACTGGTCATACCAATCCTCTCCTTCTGATTTAAATCACTCTGCTTTTATTACAACTAGGAATCACTGTACTGCTCATATTCGAAGGCTTTAAGTTTCCTTTATAAGAAGAAAAGTTGATGACCTTAACTCCTCTTTCACAGATAAATGTCTCTGGTCCTTAGCCAAAAACCTCTCCAAAAACTTCAGTAACTCAAGCTTTTCCCCTCTCATTCATGTTAATGATTCTACAGTTTGCTCTTCCCCAGACAAAATCACTCTCTTTAGCTCTCATTTTTCTGCCAACTCTTCTGTAAGCGATTCCAGTGCACCTGTCCCTCATTCTTTACCCATCTCTAATCCTATGCCCTCTCTTATTCTGTCTTCATGCAAAGTTCATAAGGTTCTTCTCTCACTAAAGACGAACAAGGCATCTGGACCCGATGGTATCCCTGCAAGGTTCCTAAAGGAGTTTGCAGATAACTTTACTCCCATTCTTTGCCAGTTTCTTTACCTAATTCTCTCAACAAGTATCAATCCTTCATCTTGGAAGCATGCGCAAGTGCAACCTGTTCCTAAGAAGGGTGATTGCTCTATTCCTTCAGACTACCGACCTATGGTCCTAACCTCTGCTATCGCAAATGTTTTCAAAACTTACCTCAATTCTCACTTCATGAAACGTCCTGAAGCTAACTCACTTATCTCCGATCACCAGTACAGCTTCCGCAAGGTAAGATCCACTGGTGACTCCCTGTCCTGTGCTACTCATGTATGGTCATATTCTCTGATGGAATATAAGTTGACCAATTTGTTTACCTATATCTAAGACATTGTAGACGTCAAAGATATTGTCTTTACTTATAATTTGCTTTATTTTGCTCTTTCTTTGACTGATAATGCTAAGAATTTAATATTATTAATGCTCTAATTATTAATTTGAGCTCGTTTGTCTTTAGGCTGTAGCATGAAGTTATCATAGAACTCAGAGCCCTATGTACCGACTATTTGCCATCCTCCTATAAAACACTAAATTATAAAAGGACTTTGTTCAGGCTAGTAAGTATAAGAGTTATTAATTATGCAGTGTCATTAAAACTTATTAGCTTGCTTAAAATAAATTAACTTGCTTTATTTACATGCTTAACTGAATTTTTTACTTTTTGTCAGTAGTCCACACTGCTTTATCAATATCCCCCACCGGTCTTTTATGATCTCTTTCCACATACCCTTGGGAGGAGATCTAGACTAACCAATGTTCTATGCTGTAATAATGTATTATGTTCTTTATTTAATTTAGTTTAGATTTTGATACTTTATGTATATTTTACTGCCATCTTTACTTTAATATGATTTATATATGTCAAAGATGTAAAAGTGCTGAAAGTTATTTTATTTGTATTAACCCTGTCGCGCTCCATAAGTTTCAATAAATTTTCTTTTATATGCTCAATTGTGAAAAACTATCTGTGGCCGGCAGTTTTTTTAGCACGCCGAGATATCTTGTTTCTCAGCTATTTTCCTCCTCCAAACCTACATTTATCATTATAGATTGTATATCAATGACTTCGCCATTTGTTGTAGTTTTTCATGACTTAATAAAAAAAAAGAGAGAAATATTAACTCATAGGACCGTTTATGGACATAGAAAAAAAGTGCGCATGATGCTGTGAGTGATGAGTGAAGGAGACGGAGACTGTTTTAGTTTTATGCCTCGCTCTTGAAGACACATCAATCTCAGTGCAGAAGGTTGATAATTCATTCATTCAGTGGAGAGTGAGGAAACTTAAGCTCAACCAAAAAATTACGCCATTGGCGTAAATGTAACTATTTTAAAAGAATAGTTTTGTTCAGATGGACACCAATGGTGTCCCGGTATACTTAGACCCTAAAAACTTATAAACGCCATTGGCATCACTGTGTGCAAGAGGGTTAATAGTTATATGTTTATTTTTTTATTGCCGTCTGTGCTAACAGCAAGGCCTTCATATATAAATATTCAGAAATGTTAGCATTTTAAGTAGCCACTTTTAGGCTAAATAAATAATAAAGACAATGGTAGCGTCTGCGACTCTGAAGCGGCAGGTCGAGGGTTCGCGCCCCGTCACGGACTGAGGTTAGTAAGGGCATACACTCAGGGTAACGATTACATCTGCCAAAACAAGTCCTTCGTAAGAAGGCAACCGTCCTAGCCCTTAGTAGAAAAGGGAGTTCGTGACGTAAAACCGAATCAATCGAATCAGATTCTTTTCTTAGCCTAACTTTACCCCTTCTCTCTGTTCTCTGATATCCAGTTTTCTTTCTGACCATTTTATATTTGCAGTTGTTGATGGCGCAACATCTAGCCCATTCTCTGTTACCAGTGGTGTTCCACAGGGCTCTGTTCTTTCACCTACTCTGTTCCTTCTCTTCATCAACGATTTTCTTCAGTCCCCATCCTCCTCTCTTCTTCATGACTTTACCGACGATTCTACCCTTCACTTTTCCTTTCCTTTTTCTTCACAACCTTCATCTGCTACTCATAATCAGTCTCGTATCACTTTTTCCTCTATTCTCAACTCCGATTTGCAGAGGGTATCTGAGTGGGGCACCAAAGT
Organism: Halocaridina rubra; assembly: GCA_037179515.1. NCBI lineage: Eukaryota > Metazoa > Arthropoda > Malacostraca > Decapoda > Atyidae > Halocaridina > Halocaridina rubra. The sequence goes on from JAXCGZ010022896.1 coordinate 23,204, forward strand.
TTAGTTAAATTTAATGCCTTCAAGCCAATTTCTGACTATCTCTTTACCTTCTCCTCCTGATAGCCCTATTGTCTTCGAATCTAACGAAATTTATGCACTTAACTCTATTAACAAATTAGGAATCCAAAATATTGGTGGTTCTATTTAATTTTCGTCATTTCTTTTCCTGCTTGCAGTTACTTAAAATCTATAAATGCTTTATCCCTCACTGCTTAGGATACTTCTCACATATTTGGAGTGCTTCTTCATATAGTTCTCTCCTTGATAGGGTTGAATCTAGGGCAGTCTGACTCATTAATGAGCTTTCTCTTACTTTTAATCTGGATGCGATTTCTCTTCGTCAAGGTATCATCACATTCTCTTTCCTAACGCTACTATTGCCATAGCTGCTCTGATGAGTTGGCAAGTTGCATCCCTCCCCCTCTACCAAGGCCACAAAACACTTGCCAAGCGGTCTCTCATCTCACAAGTACTGTGTGTTGATTTCGAGTTCACAGATTGGTTGGTGCAGAGACTGCTTCTTTCCATCCACATCCAGGCTCTGGAACTCACTTCCTCCCTCTCTCTTTCTAAATTCTTATAGCCTATCTTCCTTCAAAAAAACAGATCTATCATCATCTCAGGGTCTAGTCCTGCTAAATCTCTAGGTCCTCAGTACTTCGACTATTCTTTCAGCCTGTCCTTTCCCTATTGTGTACCTCATCTCTGCCTTGTTCTTAACTTCTTACTTTTCCTTGTCTTGTGGCATTCAGTGGCTTAATAGTCTTTTAACTCACAAATTTTGAAATTTTGCACAAAATAGAGGTAAAGAGGGCTATAAAATGATAAATCAGTATTGGATCTAGCATAAACCATTAAGACTTAATGCATTTTTAACATTAAAACATTAAAAAATCTTTTGCTCAAAAAGATTTTCTTGTATACCATAACTTTTAAAGGAAACACTGATGTTGCACACAAGCACAGCAAATGTAATACTAAGTGAATTTGATATAAAAAAAAAAAAAAGGATCAAAAGCAATCGAAATATTGACTTAGAACAAGGCCCATCCAAAAAGATAAATATTCTGTAAAAGACATACCAATCGGTTCTTTACCTAAGGATAATGCTGAAAAGAATCCCTCTTGGCATGAATCCAAGATATATGCGGACGTTACATTTCAGTACTTTCACACATCAAATTTATTCACGTGACACATGATTCATGAAGGTTTTGGTTCAAGAACCCAAGAAAAAGGCTGGGGAGGAGATAGAGAAAAGGAGTTAGTTAACTGAAGTCATAAATTGTTAGATTTACAATGCTAATTAGTCAACAGTATAAAACTAGAATGAATCGTCTTTCTATAAATTTGAACTTGAAGCTGAAAATAGTTATAAGTATACAGTAGTTGTACTTATAGAAAAATATAACAAATAGAATTTGCCAGTAAGGCAGCTTCTTTCTTCTCTTTACCCTCTAGAAATCTTTGATGTTGGCATGCAAATGGGTACATAAGCTCCCCTACTAACATTCACAGACAGATATGAACAAAAACTTATCCATTATCCACCCATGTATTAATCTATGTATAGCTGTACTGTACTGCATTATTATAACTGCATCAAGATTTATTAATACTGTATACTTTTTGTTTTATGTAGTAGTAAAGTGTCTTTAGCCTAAGTACTGTACAGTACTGCACATGTTTGTGCTGTACAGTACTTTTTTCTATCTAAATACAACTTACTAACAATTCTACTTTCGTACAGACTTCTGGAACCTAACTCGTTCCTAAGTTGGGGAATGCCTGTACTTTCCTCTGTCCTCTCTTATATTAATTACAATGCTACCTCATCACTGTAGTTAGAGAGAGAGAGTTTTGGTTCAGTAGCACATTTTCTACAGTATACCACATGCACACGATTAAATTGCTTCTCTCCCTTTTCAGACCAAAATAAAAACTGAAATGCCCAAAATCTGGGTACATCTTCTTGAGGAAGAACAGAGAAGAAAATGGATAATACCAATACAGTATATTTACTAAAAGTTTTTCAGTTTTTAAACCGATTCTTACAATAATGCTCTGTACAGGATGGATATCCATGCCGCTTACATCCATATTTTTAATGTCCATTATCAATTTCACGCACAAGGAAGTTCATTTTAATGTCCACACTGCACAACTGAAGCAACAGAGTACAGACTCGTCCCATATTTGGAATTGACATGAAATGCAGTAACATCTAAGACCCAAAGCAGTGAGTAAATTTCCTTCTAGAGAATCTACTTTACGGATCAGCTTATATTGTGGAAAATATAATTGATAATACAGATAAATACTGGAAGGCAAGATTTTGTACATTGACTCTTGGTAACCGTATGGGTAAAAAGACATTTTATTAGTAAAAAGGACTTCTGCTTTGAATCAATATGTAAATATATCTTGACATCCATTCTACATGAATAGTAAACAAAATAACTCAATTTTATATTTAAAAAAACTTTCAGGCAGTTGGCATATATAAATTTTTTAAGTATCCATCGCTCTGTCTTGTATCAAATCATGACATAAGAAATACTGGTAGCAGCTAATAAAGCTTTAAAAAGGGTAACATAAATAAATTGTTCATTTTGATCATTTATTGAGGATGAGAACATAGACAGCGTAATTATTGATACATGTTCCATCTACGTTTGGTCTACTCTAGTAAACTAACTCTATCGCAGCCATCAGTGCATCGCAAAGCAGGTGAAATCGTGGTTGGGTCCTCGGTGAGATTCTCTCTTTCAAGAGCTAATAGATTTCAGTCAATGAATAACAATCTGGTCAGTGATTAAATAGGGTAAAAATCTATAATAGGCATCTGGCAGCTTTGATTATCTGGTTACTCAGTGGAGAGACCCAAATATGTTGGCACAGTCACATGCAACAGTCAACAAGAAAACATTCTTTTTTAAGTGGCAGAGTCAAAGAGAGATATGGGGATTTCAAATGAGGCCAAGTTCCATGAACTATTTACAGAATATCTGCCGCAATTAAAATGCCCCCCACAACTCTTTCAAAGACTCTGAAAGGAACACTCATTGCCCTGCGTTGCGAGGCACTGAAGGCTACTGGTACCATATCCTTCATACCATTACCTTGCCAGTACCGATCCATGACCAGCCTCTTAGCCACAGTCCTTTTAAGGGGGTACCTGGTGGGGGCTCCGCAGGCCACTGTGTGTGGGGCCATGCGGTACTATTGTACAGGGCTGGTCCACAAACGCATGACGAATATCAACTAGACTGAACCTGGGATTTGAGATTCAGTAAAATCCTGTTGTGAAATATATTCTTCTAATACAGAAGATCATTATAGGAATAGGGCTTTACTGAAACAAATGACTGGTCCAGAGTTTTAATCGTCATATATGCTACATGAATTCTGTAGGAATAACTTGTTCATTGCTAAGGCATCCTCTGAGTAGGAAGCATAGAAATTCGAAATTCTTACAAAACTCTTCGCCATTGTGGACTACCTCAATATGGTAAGAAACGAACAGCGGAGTGTCTGACAAACTGCACAAACAATTTTTATATATTATTGCATCTAAACAGAACATAATAATTATCAGCAAAGGGAAAAAGAGCATATCTATCGGCACATTGATTATGATTCATTATTCGTAATAAAATGACGCAACAATCATTAACCTTGCACAGAAAAACCATGATAGCATTTCCATTGTGCTTTGAAATGGAGAGATATTATTGTCATGGTTATTCCGCGTAAGGGTCACAACTGTTCAGTCCCTCACGATAATAACTGTTGGCTACCTTAAAGATAATGTATTTACAAGCATGAGACTTTATCAACTATTCAGTAACACTGCCATCATCATCATTACGGATATCAATGCCATGAAATTCAAGTTCCAACTTTGTCATCTATGGTCAGTTCACAAGGGGGGAGGGATTAATGAAGAGTGGGAGCTTTATAATGAATGATTAAGAGTGATATTTAAAATAAGACGTCAAGTCTGTCGTTCTATCACAGGAACCCCACGCAATTATAAAAACAATAAATAAATAATAATAGTACTTAAAAACCTTCAGTTTTGCTGTGTAGGATATGAAACTGATATTCTCTTGGTCATTTTAAAATCAGTGTGATTCTGTGACATGAGAACAGGAGAGAATCATAAAATTACATCATTTGTACAATAGGCTTACTTGGTTTTGACCAAGTCTAAAACTTGTGCAACATCAGGGACATTGTACAGTTAACACAGTGCATTCGAGAATATCAAATTCCTCTATGGTAACAATAGTCATCCTACAACTGGTTTGGCTAGCTAAACAGTATTATATCCTAGTTCCATCATCATCATTTTAAAAAATATATAGCATTTCACTTTACAATGAGCACAACACAAACATTACAATATCTTTTTTGTCCCTAATGTCAGCATAAAAACAAAAATCATCTTAAAAGATATTTTAAGGTCTTATACAAAAATTCCTTTTCTAATGTCACAAAATACACTTCGCCTAAGGCAATGGGATGTATGTTAAATCACGCGTATGTATGGAGTTCCTTGACAAACGGAAGACGACTAAATATTTAAGATAAAATGTACAGATGGATTCGAAATGCGTAGGGAGAAAGACGAGACAAAACTTTTTTATTTTTATCTTTAAAGAGATTTCAACTAAGCCTGCGGGGTGTAAAGAGGAGTGACATTCTAACATAGACAAAGGGTGGTTTTTAATTTGTACTTTAGTATCCATCGCCAAGACTTATCCAACAATCAAGCGTTTATTTACTTACTACATTAGGGCACCAGGAAGAAAGGCAACAGTGGCAAATGATAAAAAGAAGAATAGAGGTGCAACTTCATGCTAAAAAAAGAAGTTCCCATAATTCTCCCAAATACAAAGACATTGCTGTCAAAGAATGGGCCTTGTAGCTGCAACTTCTTTCACCAGTGAACAGCATTTATATAAAACTTTTAATAAAACAATTTCATTTATTGAGATCTAGGTGTTCCAGCAAATTTTTTATACACTTAATTAGATGAGGAGATCATTTATAACTTTATAATTATTAAAACACGAGTTTTTGCCATGGGGATTACAATGCCACTATAAATAAAATTAACGTAGTACGATGAAATATACATGACGTCATCAACAAAGCTCATTCCAGTGGGTCCACCCTTAACCCCTCTCTACATCCCGCTTTATTGTAAAGATACTTCCTACGAAACGATACGTCACTTTTGCTGTCAATACAAAGTATCAAAATGCATGTAAAAATACAAAAAGATTCTCGAGATTATTCATTTTTTCACTCTTTGCTTGCATTTAGCACAGGGGTAAGTCATCCAAAATTTACATCATAATTTTTTTAAGTCTATAGATTGGTGATTAAGAACTAGTGCACCTCAATTGTCAAGAAAGAATAGAAAAGTAAACGGAAGTAGACTGCACAAAACATTATTTGTACATGAAATGGTGACAATAAGGCGACAGACAAATGTAGCTTTCAGTTGAGATTCCAGCTTAAGAACTGAAGGAGCAAAAAAAAAAAAAAAATCAACGATGTATAAAAAATATACCAATGCAATATAAAAGTATAAATCAAGATGAATAATAGTGATTTCTTGCCAGCAAAGATTCTAAAGTGGGAAACAGGTATGCCAAGTATGCCAAGAGAGAATGATGTAATAGAGAACAATATTAACAATAAATCATTCCAAGTTATGAATCTGTCGCAAACTTTGACATACATAATAAGATGGCATTGTACAGAGAGAATACACGAAATTAGCCTTTTTGTGACGGATGTTACGAGATCAACATTGGAACAGCTGTAATGTATCTAAATTACAGAACTTTATAAACTACACTACAAGTCATTGCAAAATAATACAAGTGTCATAAACTTCTTGAAAAAGTATGCAGTATAGTACTCTCCTCAAATCAAAAATCCTAATTATATATATAAAAAAAAATAAAATGAACAAGAGTTCTCTTATCATCTTAAAACACAATGTACAGTACTCTCCTCAAACACTACAGTTAGGTACATAAAAAAAAAGAAATAAAAAATGGGTGGAGAAGTGGCTTATTGAAATATACAGTAACTCTCCTCCTCAACACACAGCTGCTGGATGTCTCAATCTTTTGCTGCATTCCTATGGAGGGCTCCATTCACATTATGCCCAACTGCAACTTAATGCTAAATTGCTACCTGGGCCCAAAGTGAAATGTTACAATTTGAAAACCAATGTACTATGATGAATATATTACTAATTTAAATGAATGGAAACATATAAGTAATTTACCATTATGTGTTACAACTGGACCTAATTCTGTTCCTTCTAAAACAGAATGTTTTTCTGGATTGGGGAGGGGAAAATGCTCTTCACAACATCTTTATATGACTTTGTAGACAAGACGTGAGAATCTGAACGGGTGTATTCGGCAAGCTATCTTTTCTTTGAAATTAATTATCATGAATGTTATGTAATTGGTGATTATATCATTAAAAACTTCCTAAAACAACAACATTATCGATGCCTTCACTTTAGGCTAAAAATTACATTCTAAGAGATAGAGAAAAAAATATATAGAGTACAACGCTAAAATTTATTTTTTTAAAATGCCTTGCATAGACTAGTACTTATCTTGGCTTAATGATGTACTTTTCAAGAAAATAAAATTCAAATGTTGATGGAGAACACTTGAGCAAATCATCTGATTATTCCCCACACCAAAAAAAAAAGTTTGAGTATTAAAAGATCACCATAAAAAAGACAAACAGACATACTGTAAGTGTCTTGTTTAGGTTATGTTCAACATCGTCTATTAATTTAAAACACTCGTCTTCATAATTACCGTCATTAATCATTATAATTACATTATCGTATTTACTCTTTTCTAAACTCATTTTATCAAAGCTATAGAAATCCTTACCTTAAGAAAACTAAACAATCTGCAAATGCTATTTACAAGGAAAAAATTATAAATAAGCCATCTAAGAAGCAACACTTGTGGAAATACTAACCTTAAAACTATACAACTGTTATTCCTCAGCGAAATTGAGAATTGTCACCAAAAAGTTCTACGAGACATCTTTCACTCTTTTGAGATCAATACACTTGTGATATGGCAAAAAGGTTACATACTGTACAATCATATTTCTCTGGCAAATAAGATTAAAAAAAATTCATTTAGCCATAATAAATAAATATCGACTAGTGCTATCTCTGGAACAGAAGATTATGTTTGTTTTTTCACTCTCTGTGATGGGTTACACTGCAGCTACCACATTTTGAGCTTCTATAGCCAGCTCACAGCCAAACATTAAAGTTATACGGCATCTGAGAAGTAACATGGTAACAGCGAGAACCAAGAAGAATAACAATACTTTGAGAAAAGCAGGACCTCTTATCCTCAATTCCCTGACCATTCACTGTAGGGTCCAGTCACTCTAAAAGGTGGAGCATATCGCATCTCTGACCATGTGGAAGTTGGGTGGGTTAAGGGCCCTCTCGGTGCCAGTGGGTTATAACTACCAGAACCATTACCAAAACCAGGAAGAGGAGTTCCTTGTGGTAGAGAGCCATGGGGACCGGGACTATAAGGGGGCGTTAAACCATTTGGGGGTTGGGGAATTTGAGGATTTGGGTACCCTTGATTTTGACCAAGAACAGGCATGCAATGGTGGTTAACAGGAACATTTAAATTAGGCACATTAGTGTTTATGTGATGTCCTGGCACAGGTATGGTATGTGGAGTTTGCAAAGCATCTGATGAAGGAATATTCTGAGAATTAAAATGAACTCCTACTATATCAGTCTTCAGTAGAGTTGATGGCACTTCTGATGACTGTGCAGAGACTTTGTCCAGACTAACACTATTTTTAGAACAACTAGTTAGGGATTCATTATTCTCATTTCCATCTGAAAGTAAAGCTACAGAAGTGGTCTTGGTTGTGTCATGTGTAGGATATGATTGATCAACTACTGGACTTGGTAAAGAGGACTTACTAGGACTTGTCTGTGGGCTTGGGACTGAGGTGTTAAGTGTTTCTTTAGATGTATTAACCATACTAGTACTCTGCAGAGTTGTCTGTGATTTGGAGGCAGGCATATTTTGTTTAATCACACAACTGCTTTGCGACTTCACAATGGTACTTGACTCAGAATCTGACAAAGAGGGACATTGTTGGGTTTCAGGTGTATTTGGTAAAGTTGTATTTTGTGTCTTTGTACCAGGACTCATCATGGAAGGACTCGGCACATTTACTTGATTCTCCATGGGAGTATTCTGTGTATTTAGTTGTGAAGATGTAGGGACTTGGGGATTCCCATATTGCATAGAAATACAAACGTTCTGTTGATTAGGACTGACTTGATTCTGACAACCTGTAACGGTAGTGTGTTGCAGAGATGACTGCGGGCTTGTCATGCAAGAAGTTTGTAGGCTTGCACGTGGACTGAGCATAGACGCAGTCTGTGAGTTAGAATTGGGACTTACCATGCATGTGTTCTGTGGGTTTACTTGTGGGCTTGTAATATTTGTGTTTATGGAATTTGAATGAGGACTTGTCATGGTGGTGGCATTCATAGGGTTCCCAGAAGGACTTAGCATGTAGTTTGTTTGTGGACTGAGTGTTGAATTACCGTTTGGGCTGAGCATAGTGTTAGCATGAGGACTATGCATTGGTGTACCAAGAGGAGACTGCATTGATGTGCTTAAAGGACTATGTATAATACTGCCATGGGGACTTTGTATTACATTTCCATGTGGACTATGCATTGTATTACCATAGGAACATTGTAGCTGATTACTATGAGGACTATGAAGAGGATTACCATGAGGACTATGGTGCATGTGAGTGTGAGGACTATGTAATGAGTGATTATGGGGACTATGGATTGGATTACCATATGGGTTATGCATCGAGTTGTCATGGGGACTGAGAACGGATACACCACGGGGACTCATCATATTCTGAGGACTATGCATGGGTGTACCATAGGGGCTATGCATTATATTACCTTGAGAACTATGAACTGAATTATTAGGGTGATTTGCATTACCATAAAAGCCTGGCATTTGACCATGATGATGAGGATACTGATTGGGGAAATTTCGCTGTGGGTGGTGGCCTGCAAATGGATGGTGGTGTGCAGAGGGATGGGGCATAGCATGGAAGGGATTGAATTCTTGGGTGGCATGATTGAAAGGAGGTCTGCAATGGTCTCCATAAAACTCTCCACCATGAGGAAACCCACTTTCGTAATTGTGATCGCCTGTTGCTCTTGGTTTCTGGTGACGTGGATTAAGTGTCGGAGACATGGAGATCATAACATGTGGAGGAGATGAGGCTAGTGAGTATGCAGGCCTCTGGGGAGATACAATATATTTTTTGCAAGGACTGTAGGCTCTAGGGACATCTAATGTAGGATGAACTGGCTTGGGATAATTACCATAGCTGATGGGTGGAGATTTTAAATCAGGATGCTTGAAATTCTTAACATTTACATGCGGATCAACAAAAGCAGGTTTCTCATCCACTGAATGACCTTGTGGATGGCCCAGTCTATTTCCAGTAGAATGACCTTCACTCAAGCTTGGGTTCAGACCTGTTTCTACCTTTACATTTGCTAACCCATTCATCCTTTGGAAGTCCGGTTCTATGTTTTTTGTTTTCTCTTCTGGGAACACAAAGCCCTCTTTCATCAGCTTTTTCTTTTTCCGAGGGGAGGGCTCCAATTTACCTTCCTTTATCAACCTCTCCTCCTCGTTTCTTTTCTTTTCCATCTTTTCCTCAAACTTTTCCCATCCGTGGTTTCTGTATATGAGGTTCTTGTGCTGATAGAACACGAGACTGATTCTCTTTGGATCACGTCTATTGGGATTTTTGAGTGCAGTAGTGGCATGCAATTCATGTTTGGCACATTCAAATAGCACCGAACCGTGGGATAGAGCAATGGCTACACCACCAATATCTGGATCATGAAAGTTGTCAATATTTTCACTATATCTGATGACAGTTTCGGGTTCCTTTGCTTGACTACATGGAATTTCATTGCTGTTGCTATGTGTGTAGCTCATCAAATTAGTAAAAGGATCACTCTGTAACCTATCTTGTTGGAAAGGCATTATATCTTGCATATTTGGTCCCCTACTAAATGGATTTGTACTTCGATAATGCATCTGAAAAGATGGATTGACATTGCTTTGCATCGGTTGTTGCAAATGACAAGGTACTGAGGGATTGCTTAGAGATGATGCAAGTTGCAAATGACAAGGTACTGAGGGATTGCTTGGAGATGAACCAAGATAAGGAGAGTGAACTTTGTCATTCTGAGATTTACATAAGTTTGGGTTTTGGTTTTCAGGTAAATTCATACAATTTTGATGCGGATTGATGGACAGAGAAAGTTGGGAATTGACAGCTCCCTGACTGTACTGAACAGGGGAAGAAACTGGCGTCAGAGGCATGCTTACAGAACCATATGGAGGTGTGTGTGATACACCAGTTGTTCCGTAAATGGGAGAGGCTAAAGATGACTGACAGATCTGAGGAGAATGTACTGTACTTGCTGTAACTGGAGAGGTACTGGTAATGGGTACAGGAAAAGGGCTTGGACTCTGAGCCTGTGAGGGACAAGGCGGAGTGTTGGAATTTGCAAATGGTGAAGGCAACGGGGATGAGCGAGGGCTAGATGAAGTTGGATTTGGTTTTCCAGATGGAGATCCAACAGGAGAAGGGCATGGGCTTGTGTACTGCGGTACAGAGCGTACCACTGGCGATGGGAGAGGAGATATAGTTGGGCTACCAGATGGAGGGGGAAGAATAGGTGTGGCAGATCTGGAGGACATGGGAGAGCTGCAAGACAGAGGAGAAACAGGTCTTTTAGGGGCAGGTGACTGAGGAGGTGGCATTAAAGCAGGAACATGTACAGAGGGAGATGCACTGGCCCCAGCAACAGTTTTAGGCGAACTTCCCAGCTGGCTTGAAGCAGACACACTTGCAGATGAAATCTGAGATTCAGTAGATGCAGTAGCCTGGTCTTGACCAAGAGAGCTCTCTGAAGATGTCAAATTCCCAACATTCTTCTGACTATCCTGGTTACAGCTGTCAGAAGGAGGATTACTGGAAGATGCAACATCATCACTACTGGTACTATCGTCTTTGCTTGAAAGCAAGGAATCGATATCACACGATAGTCCTAAATCATTATCTGGTCCAACATCCAACAGCCACCTATAATCAGAACCATGAAGTCCATAGTGGTTCAACACATCATCTGGATCAGTGAAGTCTAAACTATTCAGAACTGTGTCAGTGTTAAGTCCAAATAAATCATTGACTTCCACAGGCTGTTGTACTGGAGGCTTATTAATTCCATTAATATGTGGTATTCTTCCAATATCACGACCTTTTCCTCTGCCTCTGCCTCTTCCACGTTTCGGAATAGGAAGTCCTCTTGCCAAAAGATTCCGTGCTCTGCACGAGAGTAATGGTACAGTGCGAAGGCGAATTTCACAAGGGTATCTGAAATTCCATTTAACAATTAGTTCAATAAATCCTGCCTTTAATAGCACTTCTGAATAACTGCGTATCTAACTGATGTACTGATATCTTCATATACCATAAAGATAATAACAATTCATATTGGATGCACATTTAATAAATGTGATAATGTCATATGCATCAGCACAAAATACTCTGAACTCCAAATGATACTCTGCTATCTTCAGAGAAGAAGTACACTATTACAGAGCCATATATGTATAACACAAGAAGTCCAACAGAAATCAAGTAAGTTCTTATAAAGCAAATTAAGAAGACATACTTGGATAGCACCTCCAGAGCACCTGACTGGATCTTGCGATGGTAGCCCTCATAGGTTCCTTTTTCATCAGTAGGGTCAAGCACATAAAGAGGTAAAACATGGAGCTGTTCATCATCAGGTTTGGCATATCCTCTATGTTTTGTGAGAGTAGCCACAACAGTACAGCCATTGTTCATGTTGTGATTATCTTTGTGAGCATGCGCACAAAAGTCTGCACACGCTGTGACACCAGTCCAAGGACGACCTTTCTCATACCCAAGACGGCACTCAAGACTCTCCTCTTCTAGTGCTGTATGGTTGGTATAAGCATTTGGAGCCATTCTCTTGTACAGAGGAGCTATAATTGTTGCTAGGCTTTGGAGTTTGTGTTCAACATCTCTTTCCTGAAATAATAACCGAGAATTTGTGTTAAGCAAAATAAATTATTGTTGCATTATACTGGCCTATAATATCAAGGAAGAAATATGATTACGTTTTCAGCGTGCTTTTAGTATACAGTATTACATATCTACTAAAAAAATACTGTAATATTAACCTCATGCTCATCTGTGAGTCTGAATTTTCGAGCCATTTTACTGCGGGCGTATTTGCACATGTTGTAGTACATTGACCACGAACAACCAAAACTGTACGAAGCACCACACGTCTCCTGGTTGAAGCCTTGACAGACACAGGTACGTTCATCATTAACTCCGCATCTGCAAATGGAATATTGTAAATATTTTATGAAAATTTATTTTAAATCTCATAATAATTTAACCAAATATCTGTAAATATAGTCATCACGCTTTTAATCTTACAAGAACTGAGAGGGAGGGTTCATAAACAAAATATAGTACCTTCTCTCAGTAGGGTTCCCAAATCTATTAAGTTTATACACCAACATTGAATAAAGGTCATCAGCTATTGGTAGAGGAACTCCCTCCCAAGCAACAACCGCAACAACAATCCAAGAAGTTGAACATGTATGCTTTGCACGATTCTTAACAACTGCGAGCATTTTCTCCTCAGGCCCACCTCTTCGGATTACCTGACAAAAGAAAACGTATCAATAGTGTTCTACTATAAATACATCCTACACCTCTATTATGTGCAGTACTACTTTATGTTTTATTTAATGATATCACTTGACAATAAAGAATAACATATTAAGAAACAGAGCATTGAGAGAATAATATATTGTATTTTTAAAACACTGATAAAAAATCTGGCATAAAATTACAAATGGGCATCACAATAGCACGCATAATATCAAGTCTACTCTTAACTATCCCAATATATTTTTTTACAATCTTTCGTTTGTGGAATATATTATATTATAATGACAGTATCAGGTAGGCAGGTTTGAAGCTCTGTTTCTTGTGGTCTATTTTAAAGGGTGTAAACTCCCAAATAGCTTTCAAATAGAATGAAACCATGATTTAAGCTCACAGAATATACATACCCATTTAGCTAAGGGGCAACCAGACTCAGTTTTCCCTTCTTTTCCTGTGTATATAATTTTCTCAAATCTAAGTGCAGGGCCCACATGCCCAGTCTGAAGCTCAAGTTTCTCCCGTAGAGCTTTTAAGCTTACGCCCGCACCAAGATGACTGTATATTGGACCTGGGTCTGGCGTACCTGTAAGAAATATAAAAATTATAATAATACTAATTTAAGATATACTGTATACTATATTAATAATAATGAATTAACACAGATAACGTAAAACAAAAAGATCTAACTTACATAATTATTACATACATTCCAATACTGATATATAATGAAGACAGTGTAATACAATATCCATGCTGACGATAATTTACAAAACAATAATACAAATTTAAATAAAAGACTATTACTAAGGAGAGGAAACAGATATGATTCTCTGAATCATAGTAACAATAAGATTAAAAGGTTAACAAAACTCACTTGTATGCATTGGAGATATAGATACGTTTACAAGTTTGCAGCGAGCAAATTGGGAATACGAGATCTGGGAAATGTACAAAAGCTGCAAAAAAGCATGACATTGTAAGCAATGGAAAGAAAATTGACGGATTAGAAAAAACAATATGCAATGCAATATGTATGATAAAACTCACAGAAGCAAGCAACAGGCACCACACCTTTAAATAATATGAACAATAATAGGTGAAATGTTAAAGTAAGTTTACAGGGTGCTTCTTGTCAGACTACAACACCATACAATACTGGTTCACTGCGTTGCAACTAAACGAAAAATCGAAGAAGGTTAAAAAGATTGTTACATACCTCGTATGCAAAATAAAATCATACCAGTTAGCAATGGTTAAATTCATATAGATCGACAGGTACAGAAGGTTTAAAAAGGATTTCTTCAGTCTCATGAGGCACCCAGTAAAGTTACAGCAAGCAACCTAGCAATCATATGCAACACAATACTGAACAGTATTTAGCTCGACATAATTTCATGTTGGTAGCGGTACATCTACAAGCATGCACACAAACTCATTAAGTAATATATACACAATATATATATATATATATATATATATATATATATATATATATATATATATATATATATATATATATATATATATATATATATATATATATATATATATTTCTTGTATCATATAAATATGAGACAAAAAAATCATGTACAATCAGTTTATAGTTACATACCCATAAAAAGGCAATACAAGTACACTGTTGTAACTAGTGCACATGCTGTGTTGTATATTTCAATAGTTAGTTCCAGGTGAGACACTTGAAAATTAGCTTGAACTAAAAAAAAAAAAACTAGATATTGCATAACAAATAAAGCTTTTGTATTCGAACATTAACAGTAATTTTTTTTGTAATCAGAACAGTAAATTTTCTTCGTAAATTATATATATATATATATATATATATATATATATATATATATATATATATATATATATATGATGTATATAACGAAAGAAAAAATATAAGAGTAAACTTTACGCAGTACTAATAAACAAAATATACCATAAGTAGTTAGGATTTTTTTTATTTACCAATTGATTCTAGCACTAACAAAATATCAGCTTTAGGTAACGATATAAATAATAACTATACAAATATTTTTGCTGGCAAATGGGCGGGAGAGAGAGAGAGAGAGAGAGAGAGAGAGAGAGAGAGAGAGAGAGAGAGAGAGAGAGAGAGAGAGAGAGAGAGAGAGAGAGAGAGAGAGAATTAACACATTCCCCTTAAAAGTATATATCATAAGTATTTTGAGTCATTATTAGTACCATGGCGTGGAAGCAGACAGCTTGGAGATGGGAAATTAAGTTTGAATGCCCTTCCTAACGTTCTGCGGTGGGCTCGATTGCGGGTCCATTAACTCTCGTGTAGAGCATTTCTCAAAAATATACATAACGAAAATAATGACCACATATTAAAACAAAAATAAACAAAGCGAATTTCTCAATAGGTAAAATACGAATTAATGAAAATCACACTGGTAAACTTCCGAAATATTTCTAATCGAGAGAGAGAGAGAGAGAGAGAGAGAGAGAGAGAGAGAGAGAGAGAGAGAGAGAGAGAGAGAGAGACCCATTTATCAAGCAAAATAAGCATCCTTAGCCAAAAAAAAAAATTCGTACTGAAGGGAGTCTCCATATTATATAAATAAGCCCAGCTATTCAAAAAGGGATATATATATATATATATATATATATATATATATATATATATATATATATATATATATATATATATATATATATATATATATATATATATTCAAACCTTTAATAATCTTTATTTTTTCCCTAGCTTCACAATTCGCGAAAATAATTACCCGCAAATTTCCCTATAAAGCACAAAAAATAAAAAATAACATACTTTATTAGAATATGAAATTAATGTACGTTTGTTTATAAATTTACCCTATGCCATGGCTAAGAGTCTCACAACCTCGGACGAATGCCAAGCCAGTGTTGCCAAGTGAAGAAAAGCCATATTTCTTTTACCGGACACACAACTACGGAGCAAAAATTATAGAATAATAATAAAATTAACAACAAATAAATAAATAATTTCATTGAGTTCATTTATAAAATTTAAACTGGAATTCTGAGTATAATATATATAAGAAGGGTTAGTTATCAATGTCGCCAATGCTACAACAGCACCTCATAGGAAGAGGACGAAGTTGGAGGAGGAGGAGGAGGAGGCGAAAAACCTTCCTTCTTCCTTCAGGCGTCCGTCACAGGGAATCAATAAGAGAGCTTCAGAGAGGAAGGAACACTCAACTTTACGCATATCACTTTTTCTCTTTTTCCTATCCTTAGTCTTTCCTTCATTAGCCTTCTTCACCCTCATTATTTCCTTCGCATTCTGCCTTACTCTCTTCTGAATATCTCTCTGCTCTACTGTAATGACGAAATAAGTTTCCGTTTATGCTTGTTAATATATTCTTCCTCTTTCAACTCAGGATTTCTTTCGTTACTTATTATTAATTATTGTTGTTGCTGCACTCTTTGTATGGTTTACTTCTAGCATTATTTCTTTTCCTATTTCGTGTTCATTCAATTGCAGGAAGTCCTATTAAACGGGAAATGATGCCGAGTATGTACCAATAATAATGATAAAAATAATAATAATATACATCCGCGGGAAGTTAGATGTCTATTCCAAACATAGCGCTACCATTACAGTTTCTATCACAAAAAAATGCATGTTATTTTAATAAGTTGTGATGATAAAAGCACAAAATCTGCCTTCCATGTAAGTGAAGTATTAAAGAATAGCGGTGCAAAACTATTACATGTCTTAACTAAAAAAAATCAATCAATTAACTCTTAAATGACCCACAAGAGCTCAAAACACCGTTCCTACCCAGGTAGTCACGAATTCGACTCCTAAAGTGATTCGAAATCTTATCTTTGAAAGATTCTGGGCGTAAGAAAATAATAACATCACTCATATGGTAAGTAAACCCGATCCACTCAGGAGGTTCATTGATTACATCATTAGAAGTGTGGGATTATTACGGGAATAGCATAATCAGGAGACTGGACTTCAACAAAACATATTGAGATGAACATCTTGCGAATGTTCTTGTCAATGCGTTCAATTGTTCTGCAGATAACACAGACAGAAAGAGACCAGATTAAATTTATGTAACAAGTGAAATACTAAGCGAAGAAATAAATTAAAACCATAAAAGATCATAAAAAGGAATCACTCAAAGAGAGATAACAATTAAACTTCGCGAAAACATAACCTTCAGCCCCAACTCAAACATAGCAATAGAAAGAAAAATTAAATAGTCACCCTTTTAATATAGAGCAAATTATTATTATTATTATTATTATTATTATTATTATTATTATTATCAAAAATAAACCTCAAGTAATATGAAACAGCAAATACAATAATGAAAACTTTTAAGGCTTAAATAGGCTATATGCAACAACATGGAAGGTTTTGAAAAAAGAGACGCTGTACAGCAAAGCTTGGTACATAAATGCAACTGAAAAGTCAACAAAATAATATATATATATATATATATATATATATATATATATATATATATATATATATATATATATATATATATATATATATATATGGTAAGGAAGCCCATCAGTGAAACAACACATAGAAAAAATAACGCTCTATTTCGGATCCTAACTGGACCCCTTATCAAGTACAAGAGAAGGGGTCCAGTTAGGATCCGAAATATAACGTTATTATTTTTGTGTGTTGTTTCAATGATGGGCTTCCTTACCATTTAGTGTTGTATGCTAACAGTTTGTGCTTACTCATATATATATATATATATATATATATATATATATATATATATATATATATATATATATATATATATATTATTTAGGAAGTAGTTTCTTAACACTTCATATTTAGTATGTAAAAGATTATAATTGCTGGTTAAATTCTGGATACCTAGAAAGGCTATTTCATACATCCCTCCGAAAGTTTCTAAATAATATATTCAATCCCAAATCAAGATTGCATACTGCTAAAAAAGAAGTGGTTTATATAAAGTTTCCTTTCCAGAATGATGAAATTTGTAAATATATAAATGAAAAACTTAAACTGGTTTGCAACGAATATTTTCCACAGATAAAATTAAATGGGGGCCATGTCAATTATTTCAAATTAAGAAATTTCATCTATAATAAGGACATAATAACTTCCAATTGGTGTTCGGACACTGTATATTTATATAAATGTATAGCTTGTGAAAGTTATTATATAGGCTCGAAAACAAGGTTGATAGCTGTTCGAATGTCTGAACATGCTGGGAAGAGTTACAGAAAATAATTTGTATCAAGCCCTCTTCAGTCCTCTATTCGCAACCACTGAAAACATCTGTGAAAAGTCCATACGCAATGAAAAATATACCAATTATATTTTATTATTATTATTATTATTATTATTATTATTATTATTATTATTATTATTATATAACAAGCCTAGCCAAAAATAAAATTGAAATAAATTTACCCTTATCGAGCCTAGGCAACAAGAAAATATATAAAAGAAACGGAGATGGGGAGTAAAGAAAAAGACCAAGTTGATATAAGAATTGCCGACAGTCTATTAATCAAAAGTAAGAAACCGATCCTTAACTTAGAAATATCAAGTATATCACTTAGATTATTTTCATAATATACGTATATATATGTATGTGTGTATGTATGCATATGTATATGTATGTGTATATGTGTATATGTATATTGTGTTGAACAAACTAGCATTTTATACTGTTATATAGTTATAATATTAATTTTGTTTCTTGTTATTGTTTAATTAAAGAGTAGTGCTAGATGAACAAGTGAATTATGTTTTCAAATTTATAAATAATAATAATAATAATAATAATAATAATAATAATAGGTAACACTTAAAATGAGAGAGAGAGAGAGAGAGAGAGAGAGAGAGAGAGAGAGATTAAAGTTATTATATTAACGGAAGAACACTAGAATTCATCATTAGTGTTCATTGCTCATGTCAAGAGCCAAAGAGAGAGTAAAAAAAAGGGGGGACCCATTTATAAACCAAAATAAGCATCCTTGAGCCAGAAATACCCGCACTAAAGGGAGAAAGTCTCCATATTATATAAATAGGCCAAGATATTAAAATAAACTTTGGCCAATAGGACTAGCATGAATTTCACATCACACAATTATTTAATATAAAGGGACTATAAGAGTGAAACCCCCCCTCCCCCAGAATGATAGTTTCTGATACTACATACAGACAACAAAATATTCGAATTCAGGAAAAAAATAAATATTGGTGAAACTAAAGGTATATAAATATTTAGATAGCAATAAACAAAAACAAGTTGGAGAGTAATGCAAAGAAAATGTCAAACCTAAAAACAAAATAAAAAGAACAATTTGCCTATTTGAATTCAATAAATAAAACATTCAGGAAAACAAAATGCAAATTATGACAATGAGTACATGGACAACATCAAAAAACTAACTCATTGGAAATATACCAAACTACTGATGAAGGAAAAAAAATAGAATTCATGTAAATATTCATGTCTAACACAAACAAATACGCTTCACATTTCAAGCTTCAGGGAATGATGCCAAAAGATGTCAGCTTCACTGCAGTTGTCTTAGAAAACGACGACTAAATATAGAAAAAAAACGACAAAAATACATCTTGAGGACTAGGCTAAGTAGCCTGGCACCGGGATATGGAGGAATATAGTTGGTGTGTCAAGTATTTTCAATCAAAATTGCATAATCTTTGGTGTACAACGTTGAAATGACAAGTGCACCCCTATTGTTTACATTAGCAAGCACATACACAAAATTACGTATATGAGCCAGAAAAAATGTGTTTATCACATTCATAAACTTTGTCATTCAGTTAAAACTGCATATTCGCCTTTCTATTGGCAAAAAAGAAAAAAAAAAGTAGGTCTTCTCCAGAGACGTACTGTATTTAGGCAGAAAGATTTAAAAATCCATATATACCAATCTTACTAATTATTTACGCAGGTAAAGAAATACCGTGAATGCGGGAAAAAGAACGCATACAGCCTTACTAATGCGCAAATTACTGCACTGCGTAGCTATCTAAACATTTCAAAAACAGGTCTCTTCTGACTTCGTGTACTATGCCAAACTTGTTGAGGTATAATTTTCCTCTTGATATCTCTCAGGCCAAAAACAGGTGACCGGGACTGCCAAAAATGACGGCTTTGTCGAAGCGCGCGAAATGAAGAGAATATACTTCATTAATAAGCTTCATACAACACTACTCTTCATAAGAGGTTGAGAACAGAAGGAAAGGATAATGTAATTGTAGTAGTAGTAGTAGCAAAAAATCTATTTTGCACTACTATTGTTCACATCCGGTAATAAAATTTCGCTATTATTATTATTATTATCATTACTGCAACCATCAACATCACTATCAGGTGTTCATATTAATACCAATGGAAGGTTAATAAACAAATCCATATTATGAACGGGTCAGTGGCTTCGGGTACAAAAGAAGACTCCCAAATAAAATTAGTAAAATAGTAGAAATAGCGAGGGAACTTATATCTTGATGCCTGAACAACACCATCTCCTATATATATATATATATATATATATATATATATATATATATATATATATATATATATATATATATATATATATATATATATATATATATATATATATATATATATGTCTTGTATTTTCGCTTTCAGTTTCCGATTCTTATATGCGGTGTAAGTCTAAAGATAATGCAGCCAAAAGCAAACCTAAGTGGCTTAAGATTCATAATGCACTATACTCGAATTCATACATAAAGGGCTAAAATTGCAGGGAAATTACAATCTGAATGTGGGAAAGTTGCTTATGGGTACGGCAGTTACATGCTCTACTGCCCATGTCAGGTACTTTGGCAAGCATACCACGTTTAATTAAAAAGCTTGAGATATTAACCAAAACAGATAAACTATAGCAGATGTGCACATGCCCCCAAAAAGCATTTTAAAAAATAGTAAAAGTTTAAAAGTTACATCCACCATTAACAAGCATAAGAATAATTATTAACACTCACCAGGTGGCACTGGACAGGAACATTGGGGAATATCCAGTTCATTCTGGCGAAGTCGCTGGCGGAGGGCTTCGATATCTCTAAAGCCAGGACCTTGACTGGATTCGCCAGCTGGAGGACCAGGATGTGCAACTGGTTCTATTTTGACATGCAATGGTTCCTGAAGTGTTGAGTGCTCCATTGGCTCTTGTTTAATCTTTGGATGCTGAGTTGCTAATGGCAGGGCAGTGCCTGGCTTAGAATTGCACTGCTGAGAGATCTGATCACTGATTTTATGGTCTTTACCCTGCAGCAGCTTCTGCTGCTGATTGGCATTATCTATTTGGACGTTTTTCGATGGGTGCATAGATATACTCTTAGGAGATGACTGCTGGACGCTTGTATGCTGACAGCTAGAGGAATGATGAGGCCAATGTTGATAGTGATTCTGATGACTCTGGGGCTGTGAGGAAGGTGTTGTAACTAATGCTGAAGTAGTTGCTGCTTGAGAGTTTGTAGTGGTCGTTGTTGTACTGGTTAAACCACTGAAGTTGGTAATCTGTGATGGAATGGCAGGGACAGGGGGCCCAGGGGGTCGAGGCTGTACCCCCAAACTCGATGCTGGGGATAACCTTGGGCATACTTGACCCACAGGGGTAGTTGGCCCTGGTGGCACTGTATTAGTGCCACCAGACATATTAGCACACGCAGGCCGCGATATACACGGACCTGTCCCCCTGACCCTGCCAAACCGAAAATCCTGGTGATTCTGAAGAGATTCTGGACTGTCAGGGAAATCATAGATTGATAATGGTTTCTTGTCTGGATCGTGTTCTTGATTGCTTGGTTCCATTTTCCCTTCTTCCATCTGCTTCTGTTGCATAAGTGGAGTGTAGCCCGTGAGATCAGGTGGTTTTGGAGCTATCGTGTTTGGAGGATCACCATGTTGCTCATTCACTTCAATTTCCTTTTTAATTTCGTATTCATTTTTCATTTCAATATCAGTATGCATATTTTCTTCTTGCACACTCTCTGTCTGCTCACTTTTGATGTCTTTATCTCCATCATCCTCTTTGGACAAAGGAGGGGATGATGATGACATTGAGGCTTCCTGTGAAACAGTTCCACATTCTTCTCCTGGAGGTTCCTTTTTAATTGTGGTGTTGGCGAGGACCATCGCGGTCTCAGCGCCGCCCTTCACATCAGTTGTGTTGGCTTGGACCACAGAGCCCGGGCCAGACTCTGCAGTCCTATAGGCTAAAAAATTCTGGGCCATTTTAAGAGATTCTTCCATGTGCTCAGGTTCAGCTCTTGAAACGCTAGTGACAGCTGCCACATGCCCAGAGAAATGTACTTCGCCAAGAGGAGGGCTATCAACACCACCACCAGGATAGCTGCTACTCTGTCTGGACATAATCATGTTTTTCAAACGACTCTGGACACTTGATGTGCCATGGGGGCTGCCCTGCGGCACCCCAGCGCCTCCCTCTAAGGCCTGACCCGAGTACCCACTCGCAGAGACTCTAGAGCCGAGTAAATTCTGCGTGGGAGGCTGAGGATACCCAGGCTTCTCGTTTGGGTGCTCCGATGCATGTGGGGTGTGAGGAGCATGAGGAGACGGCAAAGTAGTCATTGTGAAGCCGCCCGTCACAGGAGATGCTTCTGGTGCTGAGACTGCAGGCGATGCCATAGGAGATTTGAACATCCCACCTTGCTGCTGTTGTTGCTGCTGATGGAAATCATTAGATCCTGGGTAGCGGTGGGGATGGGGGGGCGAGCCCCCCACTACCCCGTTTCCCGGGCTTTGATTTAGGAACCCATTGGGAGGGCCATTGGAGAAGCCAGGGACGGAGGTCTGAGGTGTTTGTGGGGAAAAGTGCCCTTGCGGGACATAACCCCCATTGCCACTATCTCCGCCAGAAGTGAACTGATCATTGTACTGACTGTTGTACTGTGAAACTGGTACACTGGACACTGGGGGCGCAGGTCCACCAGCAGGCCCTCCAGGGAAGTTGAACATAGGCTGCCTGGGTTCAAATTGGTTGAACTGATGTGGTGGAGGTGGTGGTGGTGGATGGACCATAGGTGGATGACCTAGACCTGGTGGATGAAAAGGTGGTGGGGGCCACTGCCCTTGGGGTGATTCCCCTCCCCAAACAGCATTCGGAAATCGTTCACGCATGTGAGGAAATGGGGGCATTTCTGGGGGTGGCAAGGGAGGTTGCTCACCCATGCCCGGTCCTGGGAAAAATGGCATCATAGCGCCCATTCCTGCTTGTCGACGTTCCATCTTTTCGCCACGTGGGGTCTGAAAGAAACAAAGAAAGAAAAAAGGTTTAAGACTTATATATTTTAAAAGTAAATACAATTATACAGTAAATAAATGCCTGTAATGTAAGTAATTATATATATATATATATATATATATATATATATATATATATATATATATATATATATATATATATATATATATATATATATATATATTATAACAAACGTTTTCTGTAAATAAAAATCATTCTTATGGCCTTCAATATGGTTATGAATCTATCTTATTAGTAAGCGTGACGTAAAACCGGAACAACAACAAACTAATTATCAGGAATAAACATTATAAGAAATTAGAGGTACAATATATTAGGCTGGGAAACGAAATATCACAAGGAAGCATATGCAAGTAAAAGAGAGGAAATTTACAAAGAGAGAGGGAGAGAGAGAGAGAGAGAGAGAGAGAGAGAGAGAGAGAGAGAGAGAGAGAGAGAGAGAGAGAGAGAGAGAGAGAGAGAGAGAGAGAGAGAGAGAGAGAGAGAGAGAGAGAGAGAGAGAGAGAGAGAGAGGTAAGCTGAGTTAGTCAACACCGTTGAAATGATGACTAGCACAACAGTGAGGACTGACAACGAAAAAAAAGTGAAAATATATTCGACAGAGGCAGAAATCGAAAAATCAGCAATACACAGAAACAACAGCTGAAATTGACGAGGAAGAGACGGTGAAGGAAATATACATATATAGAGGGTACAAATAAAGAAATGGAAAAAGTCCAAAGACGACCTAAATAAGTCTGAGATGAATGAATGCCTTTAAGTGGAGACAACTAGAAGTAGGAAAGGGAAGGGAAAAACTCAAGGAGGAGGGTGAGGGGAGGGGGGTAAGCGTCTGGTTGACGTCTGCAGGGGTTAAGAGATGAAATGACGTAACTAGGTAAAAGGATCCCCTTGATTTTTCCAACCATTCGAAGAGAACCCATCCTAGCCTTCCCAACTAGTACTCCCCCCCCTGTCTACTCTCTTGTTTGTAAACAATTCCACGTGGATTTTATCTATATGGGGTCTCATTACGCAATAAATGATCACATGGAGGTGTGTACAAGGGCTTTTGACATGGTTACTTATGCATATTTTAGATAAAACAGAACTACTGATAATGTT
>JAXCGZ010022896.1:57500-65000 GCA_037179515.1 Halocaridina rubra
AACCCATTCAAGGGCGCCGTATACGTCGCGCACACGGTATGTATGTATGTATGTATGTGTATGTATGTATATATGTATGTATGTGTCACTGACAGGTCAAAGCAACCTTGTTATAGATTAAAATGAAAGCCTTAAAATCTACAAGAGCAAATGTGTCGCATTTTCCTTTGGTGGCGCCAAAACTGGTGACAACGTAAACATCCGATTCCATACAACATAGAAACAATATTAAAGACCACGTTTGAGATATTATTAAGCCAATAAAAAGTTAAAATATAATAATATATGCCACTTCGTCTCCTCACTGTATTAGGAAGCACTGCAACTAGAAATACTATTCTAGGGAAGAATGGAAACTAGTGAGTCAAATGAATTATTTGTAAACATTGATTAGCCGTGACACGCAATGTAAGAAAAAAAAAAGTTTGTTTTGCATTGCTACCTAAGTAACGTAACAAAGGCATTAAAAGTATTTAATAATCATATTTATCCCCTCCATAACAGTTAAAATTTAACTGCTATCGGCTTATTTGGTTACAAATAAAAACAATGTATAATTGCGATATCCGTCCCACCTCTGTTACTATAGCAGGCGGTAGCAGCAACAGCAGCAGCGATGGCGGGGGAGGACACCGATCTATAAATACGCTAAATACAATTCTTTCCCTCCACCTCCTCCTCCTACCTCTCTCTCTCTCGATTCAAGGGGTGACTTTCGTCTTTTTATACTTCCCACTGGGAGGGATTCTCGCTTTTATTTTGACCACTTAGTGTGCTCATGACAGACTGCATTGTCATTCAATAACTGCAAAGCCCTTTACTTATGTCATCAAACGTTCAGATTTGAGTCATGTTCAAAACATGGGCATAATAAGACTAATCAGTTTCTATTATGCTTTGGCTCATGCGGAGGTATGGTGAAGATGAGACACGTCCATGAGAAAGTTTAGGTCCCCTTCATGCCCTTGAATAAATTGTCTCCTTACAAAGAAGAGCTAACTCAGATCAACGTTTATCTGTGAATTCATTTATGATCTCGTCCAATATACTGGTAAGGAAGGTTTGGCCTTAATTTCTCTATGGGCGAAGAGAAGTGTTAATGACCTTAGGGCTACCTAAGGCAGAGACTCACCTGAGTTGTATATCCAGGCAAAAGGGGGGAGAGAAAGAGAGGAATATATCTCCACCAAACAAACGTTCACACGAACTCACTTAAAACACAACGCTTGGGGGGGGGGGTTGTTTCTTACTCGTTTCGGACTAATTCACGGATTATTTTGGACTTTTAGAACTTTGTGAGGTAACAACCGATATTCACACATGTACCCGTAATCGATTCTGAACACACAATTTTGGCAGTGGCGGGATAATCGGCAAATCTCTTTTTTGTGCTACGGCATAACTACTCTGCGGAATTTCGCTCTACGAAGAGTGAATATCGTCGTAGGGATCGATTTGAGCTCTGCCTCCCGACGATAGCACGGACTGTGGGGCTCCCAAGGCTCTACTCTCTAACGCTGCTGCCACCTCTCTCTCTCTCTCTCTCTCTCTCTCTCTCTCTCTCTCTCTCTCTCTCTCTCTCTCTCTCTCTCTCTCTCTCTCTCTCTCTCTCTCGTTGCAGATTTATCTGCCTCGTAAGCAACGTTTGCATAGTCACAATAGTAATGATATGAAAAATAATCAGCTCTATTTCTTTACATACTTTATTTAATTCGAAAAGATACGTCACGATTTTGTCCAAATCAGCGAATCTCTCTCTCTCTCTCTCTCTCTCTCTCTCTCTCTCTCTCTCTCTCTCTCTCTCAATTTGCATAACTCATACACGCAACGTTTCCAACATTTTCTAGTTAGCTTTACGAATTTGTATTATATTATAGATTTGAGAGACTTTAAATATCAGTATACGCAAATGCCTCTTCCATACAACATTCATCTTGATAACGAGACGCAGCAGCATCAAAATAAAACAACATGAAATTTGTATTCGTTTACTTATCATAAGAGTCACGGACGATAAACAATGAAATCCATCGCTCAATTCAGTGACGTAACATGACGTCATCGAATCCCACCATCGTAACTTTGGGAGTGTATTTACATTGGAACTCGACTTATATTTCAATAATAGTTATAAAATCATTAGCAGTAGAGATATAAAACCACATACAGAGTTTTTTTCTTCAATCTGACTTAGCAATGAATCAAGCTTAATGTGAATTTATTTAAAAAAGAAAATAAGATTATCGTCTGTTAAAGAAGGAGCAAGAGCCCCCGAGTGCGGATGTACACGCCGCCGACTTCACAGCATTTAATATCATGGAAAACAATCTGACAACACACACCTGATATAACTGACTTAATGATAATAATAAAAACGGGAAGAAAATGACTCATATACATTATTACATTGCTGTGTAATTACATTACAAGATAAAGTATGTCTAATTTTGCAATAATGCAACAATATATAACACAACTGGTAACTTTCTTGAAGTTAAGTGGCAACTGAGGAGGGATCCTCTGCAAGGAATATTGTACGCATAATAATAATAATAATAATAATAATAATAATAATAATAATAATAATAATAAACGTGAATGATCTTGTAGTCTGGACGAATTATATATATATATATATATATATATATATATATATATATATATATATATATATATATATATATATATATATATATATATATATATATATATATATATATATATATATATAGTAGGTTGGATCATGGCACCAGTCGCCCGTTGCGATACTACAGTTGAAGGTTTTTTGAACTTAAATAGGTCTGTCCAGGACAGTTCGCTGTTAAAGTCTTCCGTCAGTTACGGATCTTTTTCTATGCCTACAACTACACTGAATATTCTTGGATATTCATCACACATCTTTTAATATTCCTTCACATCTGACAAGTCATTACACTCTCCATCTGTTTCTCTTTATGTATTCTTCGTGCCCTGGCCCGATGAGGGCTGTTTTATTTCATATTTTTTTTAGGTCCGTCCTGGTGTCACAATCATAAAAATAAAAAATAAATTGGAAAAAAAACTATATATATATATATATATATATATATATATATATATATATATATATATATATATATATATTAATAACACTGAACTGTTAACATACAGTCTAAAATGGAAGGAAAAGCCCATTAAATAAAACAACGAATATATATATATATATATATATATATATATATATATATATATATATATATATATATATATATATATATATATATATATATATATATATATATATATATATATATATATATATATATATAAAGTACTTATTAATTTCGTGACCTAAACTGGTCACCTTCTCAAAGTACAATGGCAAGAGATACAACTAGCAAAACAGAAGAACACTTGAAAAGTGGTTTTATTTATTGGGCTTTTCCTTCCATATATATATATATATATATATATATATATATATATATATATATATATATATATATATATATATATATATATATATATATATATGAGCCATTTTCCCATTATAAGAGGAGTAGCTAAGTCAAGGCAAAATACTCTGACTCTTTGGGAAGAGCAAATACTGAGGAGGGGATTCCCGGTCCCCTCGCTCCGCTCCATTTAGCCAACTCCTACGACAAACAAGGGAACATGGAGGAAGTATTCTTGTCCTCCTTCTCAGGGGGAGTATATATATATATATATATATATATATATATATATATATATATATATATATATGAACAACTAATAACGTAAATTTTGGAAAAAAATCTATAGAATTCACGTAGCGCTTAATCAAGTAATCTATGAATGAATGCAGCAACAACAACAACATTAATAATAATAATAATAATAATAATAATAATAATAATAATAATAATAATAATAATAATAATAATAATAATAATAATAACTGCATAAATTCTTGATAGGTGAGTCTTAATTTATACACTCACACAGACACAACCAAGAAAAGAGAGAGAGAGAGAGAGAGAGAGAGAGAGAGAGAGAGAGAGAGAGAGAGAGAGAGAGAGAGAGAGAGAGAGAGAGAGAGTACCACAACACGCATGCACTGTTGCAATATGAAACATACTAAAAATGAAAATTTACACTAGTTATAACAAAAATAAAAATAAAAATTGTAGTAACAGCAATGGATAAAATAAGAACAGAGAAAGCATTAGTAGCGAACAGAAAAACAGCACTGCAATGAGCAGCACTGCTCATAGCAGAAAAACAAAACAAAATAAAAGCCAGAAAATAAATGCTGGTTAATTTGTAGGATACTAAGATAAATGTTCAGCCATATTTTGTAAATTTATAGAGGGTATATAAATCTATTGTAGTAGTAGTAGTAGTAGTAGTAGTAGTAGTAGTTGAAAATAAATAAACATATCCCACATACGAACGAAAAACTTTATCAAGTGCAGACGCGCAGGCTCCCATGTCCATGATTGTTTCAGCATTGTATGCCACTGAACGCGTCCCACATTAAGCTTGACCTTCCCATTGAACGCGTCCTCTGTAACATGACATCGACCCAAGTTTTGTCATGTCACCAACGGAGGAGAGGTTGTCAAGATAGATGCAAGAGGCTTATTGCGTCGCGCGAAGTGTGTATTGAACCTTAAGATGGTTAACAAATGTAATTGGAAAGTAAAAGAATGTTTTATTTAATTTCGATATTTTCTTCATTCTATTCTACATTAAATATTTTGGATGCTATTATAGCAAGTGCTCTATCTTAGTGATTGTGATATTAAGTTTAATCTTCCCTACGTTAGCTTAGTCTGCTTACATGTTAATTTTTAATAAACGATAAAATACGTTATCTGCTTGCTAATATACGTTAGATGCTAATAATACAATGGCCCGATTTCTTAAATGGTGTAAACCTAGGATAACCATTATTGGTAGTTAGCTAGCCACACAAATGGATTTCATAAACGCATCTAACGCGGTTGTGGGTATGGCTAGGATCCTGTAAGGGATCCTAGCCATACACAGAACCGCGTCAGATGCGTTTATGAAATCCATTTGTGTGTCTAGCTAACTAACAATATGGTATCCTAGGTTTACACTATTTAAGAAATCGGGACAATGATTTTACTTTCGATAGTTATACATTTCACTCAACCTACACACACTGTGGTAGACAGCATGTTGACTCTCGAATAACATCATATTAATAACATGTGGTTTATATAAGTATTTATAAATAATCAGGTATAATCAGAAATGAAATGATGATTAGGTTAGGTTAAGTTAAAGTAGAGACAACAACATATACTGAGTTAGACCGAATACTAGAGAAGCACCTAATAATACTCCAACCTCAGTCTATGACTTTAAGAACCCAGAAAAATAGGCTAGATTTTGTGTGATAAAATATGATGTTAAAAACTATTATTGGAGTATATATATATATATATATATATATATATATATATATATATATATATATATATATATATATATATATATATATATATATATATATATATATATATACCGTTAATAATAATATAGGCTACTCCTAATTCGAGATGTCACTTCACTGAATATAACAATATCCGAATTTTGTCGTCGATGCTGGGGGCAATGGGTGGAATGCATTGAGGTATATGGGCTCATTCCCCCCAAAAAATTAACAAGCAAATAATAATAATAATAATAATAATAATAATAATAATAATAATAATAATAATAATAATAATACATACATACATACATACATACATATACCTTGGCTGTTTCCCCCTTTAATTGGGGGGTAATAATAATAATAAAAATAATAATAATAATAATAATAATAATAATAATAATAATAATAATAATAATAATAATAATAATAAATCAGTGATTATAGTTAATATCGCAGTGAGTATGCCAGTAATAACAGCTATCTAAGGTGTGATCAAAAGAGCTTCAAAACTGACCAATAATTAATGGTAACAACTCTTGTGGGAGCGATGCTTTTGTTTTCTGTTAACACTTTGCGCATTCTCATGAGAATATCTTTGTAGCTTCAACACAAAAATAGTAAATAGTGACACTCCATAACGAACACAGAAAGCTGAAAAAAAAATAAAAGTAATAGCTGGCAACACTGTAGTATCCCCAATAAAATTCGACGATTGCCAGACCGTATGCTCACGATTTTTAAAGTTATGAATTGGTGAAAAATAACCCTTGTAACATCTAGTCCTTGAATCTCAAAATTGGTGTGAGCGTCCAAGTTCGAAAATTCTGTATTATTATTATTATTATAATCATCACCACCATCATCATCATCATCATCATCATCATCATTATTATTATTATTATTATCATTATTATTATTATTATTATTATTATTAGTATTGCCATTATCCCTCTTCCACCTCACCATATTTACAATGTTCCAAACTTTTCACTGCGTTCATAATCCTGCCTAAAGGTATCCATAGTGTAAGAAAAAAAAAAAACAGAAACACTTAAAGTATACAAAAAAAAAATAGCTAACTATACATAATCTTGAATTAAAAATATATAAAACTCGTATATCTGTACATAAAAAATGTAAAATATTCTTAATAAATTGTTTTAGAAATAAAAGGTCCAAGGGGAAAAAATAAATACGGTAAATACCAGAATAGCAGAATCTCTCCAATAAAAAGATAGAACTCCGACTTGAGTACAGACAGTACAAGTTTCCCACTAAATGGATTCGGTTTTACGTCACGAACTCCCTTTTCTACTAAGGGCTAGGACGGTTGCCTTCTTACGAAGGACTTGTTTTGGCAGATATAATCGTTACCCTGAGTGTATGCCCTAACCTCAGTCCGTGACGGGACGCGAACCCTCGACCTGCCGCCTCAGAGTCGCAGACGCTACCATTTTGCCACGGAGACTACAAGTTTCCCACTAAATATTTTCTGGCAAAGCCTTCTCTTTCTATTAAAATAATGTATTAATAATTTATTATGAATATTAAGCTTCTTATTATAATAATTTGTTTATGAATATTAACTATAATTTGTATATTTTATTTTTTGAGATCTAAAAATTTTTAATTTGAAATTTAAAGTGAACTCAGTTGCTTTTTGCGTGTGATATGTGTTAAGCATTGTATTTTTTCTTTTTTCTTGTGGCTATATATGCATGATTATAAAATCAGTGAAAACAAGAAACATTGTAATATGGTGTAGTGGGAGATGGATAATTGCAATAATACATCAAAAAATTTGATGGCTGGTGATCACTCTAAAATCAATATCTAATAATAATAATAATAATAATAATATTAATAATAATAATAATAATAATAATAATAATAATAATAATAATAATAATAATAATAATAATAATAATATTTTTTTATTATTATTATCATTATTATTATTATCATTATTATTATTATTATTATTATTATTATTATTATTATTATTATTATTATTATTATTATTATTATTATTATTATTATTATTATTAGTAGTAGTAGTAGTAGTAGTA
>JAXCGZ010022896.1:72500-96928 GCA_037179515.1 Halocaridina rubra
ATATAACGTGAATTCCAAGTAAATTGAATTTGACGATGTAACCTAATCACGGCTAAAGGAACGCCATAGAATGACTGGTTAATAGGTACCAACATTCATGAATAATTTATGTGGTCTTAAGTTCTACGAATAGAAATAAAAGCAGTAGCATTACTAGTAATAGTATAGTAGTAGTAGTGTCGTGTTATGACTTACACGACAGTAGTAGTAGTAGAGTAGTAGCAGCAGCAGTAATATAATATTGCTATAATGCCATAAAAAAAGGTAGGCCAATTAGTAAAAAAAAAAGTACAAAATATTCAGTTTGCAATATAGAAGCAAGCATAATGAAAAAATAAAAAGAATAAAATAATTGTATATATATTTAAAAAAAAATCTTAGAATGTTTATGGAGATTTAACGGGTGCAAATTAGTATTTTAAAGACGTCAAATTCCACATTTTGACAAACTATGGAGAACTAATTTAAAAAACTAAAGTGTATGAACATCTCGATAATTTATTCTGTCACTAATAAAAGCATAAAACAGATACTTAAAAGAATGAATTATAATATTAAATCCCAAACATCTCAAAGCAAGAGAATATCGAAGACGAACGTATTCCAAAATAGGCAAGTCATCCCTATTATACGCCGAGAAAAGTTTGTTTTCCCGCTTTCTATAGGTAAAGCACGTGCGCTCAGCGGCGTTTTCCCTGCGTTACGCCCTAGAGCCCCTTAAACCTTATCAGCCAATAGCAGCTGCTCTGGCTTGGTCGGATGGCAACCACGAAACGTGGATTAAACTATATGTAAATTAAAGATTAAAAGTCCATAAAGTGCTCACACGTCCTGCAGAAGAGAAAATGCAAAACCAAAATGAAAAAGTTAATAAAAATCTGAAATATGCAATTCCAAACATATTCTTTTGATATCCTAATTGTAAATCTTCTCAGGGTCTGTTCAGGGAACTTGAATATAACTACTGCTTCCAATTCGAAGCAATGCTATAATTAGAGTGTAAACATAACCTCTCCCCCCCAAACCAGTCTTTCCTTTCTGGTATGCTTCGGAAGGTGACCAGATACGCAGACACCCCCCTTACAAATGGGGGGAAGGAAGTTTAAAACACCCTACTTACGCTTCTTAGGTCACCCTATCGCATAGTTTCAACATTTGATCATGTTAACCATCTGAAAGGATTACATTGAACAATTAAACTTCTTACAATGCTGATATGTAACCCTAAAGTCCATAATGATATAAATATATCTGCTCAAACATGAATGGGAGAACGAGTATACGGTCTACTGCACGAAGGTGAGTGACAGAGGACACGCGCGGAAGATGCCAGGGGACCAAAGATGATGCCAAGCAATTTAAAAGTTGTATTTTGACGTTAAATAGGCTCTTTATAGTAAAAACAAGAAATTTTATGGGTTATTTACATCTAGTCATCCAAACAAAATATCATAACTTCGTTGAAATCATACACACTGTCTCAATTTCACGTAAAAAAAGATTTGAGTAAATAGCCAAATGGCTTCATGTGAAAACGCACCGGGGGGTAAAATGCGGAGAAAGGGGGGTAGGGGAGGATAGTGAAACAGAAGGCTGGCCACGTGCTCTCTCTCTCTCTCTCTCTCTCTCTCTCTCTCTCTCTCTCTCTCTCTCTCTCTCTCTCTCTCTCTCTCTCTCTCTCTCTCTCTCTCTCTTTAAAGTTCCTTGCTGTTCACGGGTTCTATTATTATTATGGCGATCTTGTTCAAAAATAAAAAATTATATTTTTGCATTACATCATGGAACGATAACTATCATACATTTATTTAGAAATCACAAGCATTTAACGAATTACGTCAACTTACACGCACATACATATCTTTTACTCGTACCTTAAAAGTCAGGCAGTGAAAAATGTCTTCTTTCTACCTCCATTAGTGCATTGGTTACCGATGAAAATGTTTCATTCATTATGACACCTTGTTAACATATCAGGAGGTAAACATTTATCTGTCAAAAGGAAGCAGTTGGTGAAAAGATTATGCCAGAGATTTATTGTCTTTGCAAACCGAATGTACCTTTACTGTCTGTCTGTAATTGAGAAGGAAATGTTCGTCTCATAATTCATGTGAAAAAAAATTATATATATATATATATATATATATATATATATATATATATATATATATATATATATATATATATATATATATATATATATATATATATATATCAGCAAGATGTATGAAGCTTTAATAGATTG
The DNA here is from genome assembly GCA_037179515.1 of Halocaridina rubra. Classification (NCBI taxonomy): domain Eukaryota; kingdom Metazoa; phylum Arthropoda; class Malacostraca; order Decapoda; family Atyidae; genus Halocaridina; species Halocaridina rubra. The sequence continues at coordinate 74,743 of JAXCGZ010022896.1, forward strand.
TTGCTTTCTCTGGCATTATAAAATAAAAACACAAGAATGTATTGTATTATTTTATCGTTTTCCTTCAATATGCACAGCGTAGCAAATCCTTTTTAGTAAATATGACCAAAATGATAGGCTATAACGATAGTATCGAGAGTATTTCGAATCAAAAGACTAAAAGTAACAGGGTCTAGTAACGTGATGAAAATTAGCATCGGTCTACTCTTCTACTTTTAGGGGTTCTGTATCGATTTTGCATTAGTTGCAGAAGCTTAGTCTGTGTGTGTGTGTGTGTGTGTGTGTGTGTGTGTGTGTGTGTGTGTGTGTGGATAATTTCGGATTATCAGATACGAAGAGAGAGAGAGAGAGAGAGAGAGAGAGAGAGAGAGAGAGAGAGAGAGACTTATTTACTCCATAAAATAAATATGGTATTTCTCGTAGATGACTTCAAAACAATTATATTATTAAACGACAATACAAACAAGTACACAGATTAATAAATGTAAATAGATTGATACATATAAATAGACAGACAGATATAAAAACTTAAAAATAAATGCATTCACATCACCATCACTACCTTTGTATTGAACGTTTCTATCATTAATTTGTATGATAGAAAATATTTTAAGAGGACCAAATTTAAAAAAAATTTCAGCGAGAGAGAGAGAGAGAGAGAGAGAGAGAGAGAGAGAGAGAGAGAGAGAGAGAGAGAAATTCCTCAGCAGACAGATTCCTCGTTTCTTTTCCTCATTAATAAGAGAAACCCTTTGAAGATTTAATATAAAAAATACTAAAAGTAAGAGAGCCAAAAGAAAGTGAGATAGTTCACATTCATTAAAGGTGAAAGTTGCTCATAAGTGTGATATGTAACCCTTAACCCCCCAATGTACAACCCCTCCCACCCCCCAAGCGCCGAAATGCGGCAGCCTGATGACTCACGGTCCCAGTTGCCGCTGCGGCATTATTTTTTTTTTCCTTTCCAGATCGAATTTTTCCCCGATATCGATTTTGGTTTTTAAATCCTCCCTGAAATAAGATTTAAGTCAGCATTACACTTCATAATGTAATATTCTCTGTATTATAAACATATGAGTTGTTTTAATTATCCCTTTTTTCAATCAAATATTATAAACTAGAGTATTTACGTAAAGAAATGATCTTGTAATAAGAATTTAAAACAAATAAATACTCTTATAAGTACTCTGGAAAATACTATATAAATATAAATTTAAAAGTGATTTAAAATCGGGTTTAAGCCAAAACAAAATTTAAAAAAAAGCCAACACGAAATTAAAAATAAAATATAATTTCCTAAGCAACATCATCAACTGTTGCCATATCGAGGTCACCAGTTTTCGTTCTTAACTCTATTTCCTTCCTCTCCCCCTCCCCCCCCTCTACTTCCTCCTTCCGAGTGAATGCGTAGAAGTTCGCAAAGGTTATAAAATGCCTAAATATAGTTTTTCCTTACAGGCGTACATTTTTATTTACTCTTTTACATGTTGTTGTCGTACTAGTCGTTTATTAACAAATTCAATGAGATGAAAATCTAAAAAATTCCATGTCACAGTTTTTGTGCTCATTATACTACAACAACAAACTACTACTGCTACTACTACTACTACTAACGTCTGCAAATGCGTTACCATAACGATATTCTGGTATTGTAGTAGTAGTAGTAGTAGTAGTAGTAGTAGTAGTAGTAGTAGTAGTAGCAGTATAGTTGAGAGCGCAACTTCGAAATAATATATTTACTCTAATTTAAAATAATAATAATAATAATAATAATAATAATAATAATAATAATAATAATAATAACAGTCCATATTTACACCTCAGACTACTAGTTCTGTATGACACCCACCTCCCACCCAAGAACTAGAGTCAGCATTCCCAAAACTTGCTATGGAACCAGCAAGAATGAAGAAATAGATACAACAACAAAAAATCAATAGTTTACTGGACTTTGGTAACCAATAAAGTAAGGGGGAGTGAGGCTTGAGTTGTGTAGAGCCGTAGGACAAGGATTTTCATTTTAGTCTCAACCAACCAAAGTACTGTTCCATCACATTCTTAATACAACGGCGTACTCCCAATCGCTGCTGTGTAGGAAGAGGACATTACGCGAAGGACAACACTACTGAGTTTACTCATGTCCAGGGGTATTTTTAGAAAAAATGTGTTTTGCACATCTTAACGAAGAGCAGAACTTTGGGCTGTTGAGGGTGATAAAAGGACTGTTTGCCTGAGCTGAGTAGAGTTCCAATCACTTTATATATGTTATTTCAATTTTCTGTGTGCATTTTTTGTTTACAAATTGCTAGCTACATGACATCTTAGCAAATTCATAAAAAAAAAATGTTCGCGTATTATTTCAAAAACGAACATCCGGAAATATATGAAATCTTTAATACAAAAGTGGAGTGGCACGTCCAATGTGCCACGTGCGACGAGAATGGTTTCATATATTTCCGGATGTTCGTTTTCAACTGCCGTGCCACGTGGCATGCCACGTGCGACGTGCCACCTTGGTGTGAAAGCAGTCTAACAGTTTTAAATGAAGACCCCTTCCTCAGATATTCCAGCTCATCACACTCCCTCTCACTCTTTCCCTCTCTGACCCCCCCCCCATGAGTGTTCTCCATCTCTATTGACACAAGAATACGATACTCAATATAATAAATAACTCATTGTCAGACAGGATTTAATGAGATGTTTTGAGGTCAGGTAAAAATTTCACTGAGACATGTAACTAAATCGACAAAAATGCGTCGAGAAATATGAATGAGGAAGTGTTGGCATAAGGATGGGAGTAGCAGCATCAAGTCAGATCTTTGTAATTTCTTCAGGAGGCGATGAAATAATAATAATAATAATAATAATAATAATAATAATAATAATAATAATAATAATAATAATAATAATAATAATAATAATAAGTGGGTAGTCACACTGGAAAATAAAAAGGGCCTCCAGGTCATACCCTCTCTCTCTCTCTCTCTCTCTCTCTCTCTCTCTCTCTCTCTCTTCTCTCTCTCTCTCTCTCTCTCTCTTAAGTTAGGAATACAGAATGAGATTGAAATTAGTTTCGCAAACTTCAGGAAGACCGTAAGCGAGAGAGATTGTTTCAAACTTGGTGTTTTACACCGTGGATGATTTCAAAGACAAAATTCATTAAGTAGAAAAAGAAAGAGTTCATTTTATATAGAATAAAGTTTTGGATTATAACTGGCACATTCATGCCACACGCACAGACGAAAAAAAAAAAAAACGAAAATCAATCGAAGGTACAATGTACTGAATAGTTCTTCATTGTAACTGATATTTCGCAAATCAGTTGGTGGATCTTAAGTGTCTTCCTTCAGTTACGGTTCTTTTTCTATGTCTATATCTACACCGAATGTCCTTCGATATTCGGTACACATTTATTATTCTTCCCATCTGGCATGTCACAACAGTTTCCATCTCTGTTTCTCTTTACTTTGCTCTCTTCATGGCCAGGCCCTATGAGGGTAGGTTTTATTTTTTTTTTTTTTGGGGGGGGGCCTCCCTGGCGTCACACTAGTAAAAAATGGGAAGGATAGATATTATTATTATTATTATTATTATTATTATTATTATTATTATTATTATTATTATTATTATTATTATTATTATTGTTATTGAAACCAAAACATTTTGTGATATATATATATATATATATATATATATATATATATATATATATATATATATATATATATTTATATATATATATATATATATATATATATATATATATATATATATATATATATATATATATATATATATATATATATATATATATATATATATATATATAGAGAGAGAGAGAGAGAGAGAGAGAGAGAGAGAGAGAGAGAGAATTGCAGATAGAGAAAACTAGAGCAATAGACATAGATAGGTAGATGAATAAGTAAATAGATAACTAGACAGATAGATAGATAGATAGATAAATAGATTCTGTGTGTGTGTGTATGTGTGTGTGTGTGTGTGTGTGTGTGGAGAGAGAGAGAGAGAGAGAGAGAGAGAGAGAGAGAGAGAGAGAGAGAGAGAGAGAGAGAGAGAGAGAGAGAGAGAGATTTCATGATTACAAATTGACTTAATGAGATTTCGCAAAAAAAGCCATCATCGTAAAATGACGTAAGCATAATTTTGCTTGAAGTAGATTGGATGAATTAAGATTTGGGCTGAAAAAGCTAGTGAGGAACACTCTAAAACAGTCATTGGACATAGTGCCCAGCCTTCACCCAGAATGTTTAGACTTCATAGAGTAAAAATCCATCGTTCACACCATTAGATGTGTTGGACTATTAATGAAACAGTCTCTTCAAGATAAGGCTTCAATAAGGGAAGCTTTGATCGACAGTATTACTTGTGTAAAAAAAAAAATGGGTTTAGAAAAGGAAGGTCAATGACAATCTAAGAAGAAATTATAAATACAAAAATGAAAAGATGACATGCAATAACATGACTCAGAATGAGTTACCGCCATACGCGAGATCGGGCGTTTGAGCAGACCGACGTGACGTCAATCAGTCCAGAACGTATGACGTCCAGTCACGTGACGAAATGACGTCACATATAGACCCTCTATTGATGGGGGATGCAGTGAGACAGAGGGAGGGGGTAGGGAGGGATGAGAAAGAAAAAGGGATGGGACGTAAGGAGAGGGGAGGTGTGAAGCACATGTAAAGGGAGGGAAGGAGGCTACTACAGGTGGAGGAATGTGGAAGGGGGAATGAACAAGGGGTTAGTTTAAAAGATATATAAATTGAATGATGTTTAAGCAGGTGGTATTATGGTTCAATAGACGACATATTCATTTCTATATTAAGCCTTTCAAGTCATCATAAACGAAAATATTTATTCAGTGCATTTTGGTTACGGTCACAAGCGAAATGTTATTCTAGGATATGGAGAGGTATTTATTCGTTAATTTTTACTTGGCTACTATAGAAAGCTGCAAGTAATAGTGATAATAATAGTAGTAGTAATAGTATTAGTAGTGGGAGTAGTGGTAAAATTAGTAGTAGTAGTTGTATACCATTTGTCAGTGTAGTATCACAAAGCATTGAATAAAAAGTCTAAGGAAACACCTCGATCTATTTGAATATGCAAAGTTCAAATTCTCTCTCTCTCTCTCTCTCTCTCTCTCTCTCTCTCTCTCTCTCTCTCTCTCTCTCTCTCTCTCTCTCTTATATATATATATATATATATATATATATATATATATATATATATATATATATATATATATATATATATATATATATATATATGGCGCAGCATCAAATGAAAACTGCAGGAAAAGTATCTAATAGACAAAAAGAAGATCAATTTAAAGTCTGACAAAAATATTTCATGAATCCAATGGGAGGATAAAGAAATTAGACTTAACTAAGAGGTAGAAAATTTTTTACTGTCCACTGCTCAAACTGAACATCCTCTCGGAGTTAGCGGTACGCTGTGACGTCACCTGATACTTGTCAACAAGATGATCTATCATGGAGGGCGTTGCATATCATAACCAATGACACTCCTCCTCCTCCTCCTCCTCCTCCTCCACTACTACTACTACTACTACTACAGATCTATGTAATATCAACGAGGACAGAAAAAATGAAAGATAATTTGAAAAAGGAATTTTTTAAATCAAGAAATGCAATTTGAAATACATTGTACGTCTATATCATTGTAAGATCTATAACACTCGAGAATGGATACAGGATATATATATTAAGAACCATTATAATATTCGGATCTAAATAAAAATATAAAAAGTTCTAATCAACTTAATGAGATTAAAAGAGTTATATACAGGGAAAAGATAAAATATAGAGAACTTATAGGAGCACCAAAGGACCATCATTTGAGAGTATGTGAAAATGAGTAAACGAGATATAAAAATAACTTAAAAACTAATGTGAAAAAAAACGAAAACTATACAGTGAAGGGAACAAAAGGAACACAGATGATTTTATTAAATGCAACTTTAGATAAATATGCAGTCAAAACAATCTCCAATAAAAGTGCCTAAAAACTGCTATATGCAAAGTCTGAACCTCAGACCTCGGTCTAGTAACCAGTGGGAGCTTATCAGAATCACTAAACAAGACATACAACAACCTCTTGAACACTCTGAACTTATGAATCAACGACTCTCTCTCTCTCTCTCTCTCTCTCTCTCTCTCTCTCTCTCTCTCTCTCTCTCTCTCTCTCTCTCTCTCTCTCTCTCTCCATCAAAGTCAGCCGTCTAAACTAAACAAGATGTACAACCCTCACACACCACTAGTTCATCATCAAGCCAACAGGCGGCGACACTTGCAAAGCCATATGTCACTTAGTGCAACATGGGCGAAGAATTACAGCAACAAGATGCATTGGAGGGGCTTCTAGTACCCGTCCAATGCCCCCCCCCCCAATCCTTCCTCAAATCGTACCCATAAATAGTAGAAGAGGGAAGGGGGTGGGATGTCCATTTAAAGGAAGAGGTGGGAGGTGGAGGCAAATACTAGGAAAGGGGGGGGGGTAGAATTCATGGTTATAGCTCATATCTCAGGACATTCAAGTTGCGTCTGTCATGATCAGGATACGCTGTTATAAAGGCGGCGAACCGCATCGGCAAGATGTCTGTATAATACAAGGGAAGTCGCATGTGGCACATGGGACGTGTCACGTCACTTCTGTGTGAAAGGCTTCACATATATCCTGATGTTCGTTTTCAACTGGCGTACCACGTGGCAAGCCACGTGCGACGTGCAACTTTGGTGAAAGCGGCCTTAAAGACAACTAAACAGTCTGTATGACAATAAGGCAGACAGACCGTCACCAACGAAGATGTCCAGTTATCTAGAATTCTTCTATTCAAACCTTTAAAATAAAAATAAAAAACACACACACATACGTGCATTACTACTAGAACTTCATAGGAAAAATAACACACTTATGCACATTTATAAACACAGACACAAACAAGAACTTGCAAGTTCAGTGTATCTATACTCGTCTAACAATCAGGTAATATGGGTTCGATTTCCAAAGTTGATTCGTTGAGCATCTCTTCGCCAGAAATAAGTAAGACTACATATTTATGCAGATAAATACATCAATTATATATATATATATATATATATATATATATATATATATATATATATATATATATATATATATATATATATATATATATATATATATATAACAAGAAGTTGAAGATCTCTGTATATTAGCTTTCGTCATGCACTCTAGTGGTACTGGGGTTGAAAATTCTGCAACAGTTCGTAAAGGATTTCTTGGTAACAGCAATTTGAAAGTACGAAATAAGAAACCGATAGATTCTCACATCTAAGTAGCTCCAAGTTCGAATTTCCCCAGAAGTTGAAAAAGCACATATATTTTCGCCAAATCAGCTTGAAAGTAACAAGGAGAAAGTCATAAGAACTTTCGTACACCAAACCTCTGTCATAGTAGCAAACAGAGTGAGTACATCATCAAAGGCGTGACTCATATACATACATACATAAAAACATTTATACATAAAACACACACACACACACACACACACACACACACACACACACACACACACACACACACACACACACACACACATATATATATATATATATATATATATATATATATATATATATATATATATATATATATATATATATTACAAAATTCGACATAGAGAGCAAATACAATGATATAAAAACAGCAAAAGGAAAAAAAAAGCAATAGCATACAATTATTTCACACACACATGCTTAGAGAGAGCAAACACTGTTCAAAATGACGCATAGATAATATAAAATTCAATACAACTTGATAATCAAAACACATAAAGCACACCACCATCACCACACATAATGGCACACATAAATATAATCATACAATGAAAACATTCGCGAATACCTACACGAAAAACATAAAAAAAACACACGCACTCATTCATACGAGGAAATAACATCAAATATACGAGAGTAAAAAATGTCACAAGCACACAACCACAGTTTGATATTAATAAATACGTTATAACGATAAAAACACGCACACGCAAACACAAACACAAAAGAGGACACACACAAAAGAACTCTTTGGCTTCTCGACATGCGGTTAAACACGGTGATGAAACGTAGATTAATCTAATATCCTTTGTAGCAATGTTCGGGGCCAGGCGATGGCACACACAGCTCACTCGCAGCTCCAACAGACATGCATACATACATACATACGTATATCCATCCATTCATACATACATACATATACACATACATACATACATACATTCATACATACATACAAAAGTACGTACATACATACATACATACATACATGCATACATACATACAAAAGTACGTACATACATACATACATACACACATGAATGCATGCATACATACATACGTACATACAAATTATATCTTGCGTTCCTTTACGAGTAAGGATGAGTATATACATTAATACATTCCATATTTGCCTGCTCCAGCAGGCATACATACGTACTTACAACCATCCCTCCATCCCTCCACCAATCCATCCATACACACACACACACACACACACACACACACACACATACACACACACACACACACACACACACACACACACACACACACACACACACACACACATATATATATATATATATATATATATATATATATATATATATATATATAATATATATATATATATATATATAATGTATTTACTTATTCATTTATGCATAAATACATACAATATAAAAAAATAAAGAAAAGAGAACTGCCGTTCTAATATAAAAAATGCAGTTTGCGGTGACGTAATATACCATGAAGAGGGTGATTTTTTGAGACTCTGTCATGCATGAATGCATTTATATGAACGCCTTGGCTGGCGAATGCAATCATAAATGCATTCAGGCTCGCTTATAAGAAGAAAACTAAAAATGCACAAGAAGTAATGTCATATGTAGAATGCATTCACCCTTCCCCCCCCCCAGACGTACATTTGAAAGAATGAGTTTAATACATAACCGCAGATACAATATTTCCACATATTTATGTATTAATCTATTTATATATTCATTTATTTTTCTATGCACTATACAGTTGCTGGGAAGGCATGATGCCAGGTTCTCACCCAGAAAATAACAAATTCAAATCTCCCTAGACGGAGAGTATAGTTCTGCTTGCCAGAGCCACAGGAGGATAAGACTGTGAATGTATTGACATCCTTAGACAACTCACCTACACTGCTGAGGTAAAAGAGACTAGGAGACGAACTATTATATCAACAAAGTAATAATGAAGGACCCCCTTATGCATAAGTATACTCATTTAATATAGTGAGTTTGAAGGGGCTAGGAAAAAAATATCGTAATCAAGATATATGAGCATGGGAAAATATTCCATTGTATGCACCACACCCATTAAGAAAGCTGAGTTCGCAGTGCCTAAGAATCGATGAGATTAGAAATATCTGACAGGAAAGTATTCATAGCATAAGTAAACTCAATAGGACTGCTGAAGAGACACGGTCTAGGAGACGAATTAGATAATATTTACGAAGGTTTTGCAAAGAAATAATATATAGTATATTTTCTCATTTAAAGTTTGAATGGTCTACTCTAGGATGTGTCCTGCTGAAAAGAAAGAACTGAGACAACTTTTGCTGATTTAGAGGGGATTGGGATACGTTCAGCTAAGTTAGAAGAGCTTAAGATACGTTAAGCTGAGATAAAAAGAGCTAAGTTACATTCTTTTGAGTTAGAACGGACGAGGATATGCTCTGCTGACTTAGAAAGAAGTAGAAATTCTGTTGAATTAGCAGGGACTGCCATCAAAAGACGCCCCTCTTCTCCCTATAGTCTACCTACGATGCAACAGCACAATCTGCAAGAGCAACAGAAGTCATTGCTTCTGCACGCCATTTACTAGTGAACGCACGCAATTACGAGACTTGCTTGTTAGTGAAGTCTTGCTTCTTTGCCTTCCCCATCTCGTCTCCCTCCCCCTTTCCAATCATAGTCTCCCCTTCCCCCCCTACTATAAACGTCACGCATGCAATTTCTCTCTTTGAAGTATAAAGACGTATGAAAGAGGTTCAAGAAAAAAAAAATGATGGTGGTGTTTATGCTGGAGGATTTGCAGGAGAAGAGATGAAAAATAAACGAATCAGCTGAGCGGAAAAAGACCGAAGAAAGGCTGACCCATAGGCTAAAAGATTGTAAAGATGTTGGAGAGGTGTTGGAGAGGCATGGAACAAATGGAAAAACTGAGGAAAAGGGAAGTTGGTGAAGGTGGTAGTGTTGGGGAATGATGAACAAGCTGAAATAAGCGAGAAAATAAATAAGGTGGAGGAAGAAAGCTATAGCATAATTCAGCTGTCAGAGAGATAGATTTATAGATGATAGATAGATGGATGGATAGATGGATAGATAGATAGATATACAGAAAGATAGATAGATAGATAGATAGATAGATAGAGAGTGAGAGAGAGAGAATACTATTTATTTTTAAGTACAAGAAAGGTTGAGTATTCCTGCTTTCTCGATATTCAGCTGCTATCTTACCTTTTCCACAAGTACAAAATTGGAGAGTAAAATAATTTAGGAGGAGCCAAATAAAAAAAAAATGACTTTATTATCTACTATCAAAAGTATATCACTTTTTCGTCACGGATGTCGAGAGCTTTCCTAATTTAAGCATCCACACATAAAAAATATATAACAAATAAAATCCTCATTGGCATAATCATATCCCAATGTCGAGCATAAATACTATAGATACAGAGTTGCACTTACAGATCGAAAAATAACTTCTTCCGAATTCAACTCTCCCAAGGAATTAACGCAGCTTCTCTCTTCACCAGAGTGATTTGGGGATAACAAATAATCCATATAAATTCAACCAAAATAATAAAATACCACAATCTACATCTCTAATGAAATCAACTGCAAACTACCTAAATTCCGCATCTACAGTATCCATGGCATCTCCCCCTGCCCCCTGGTGAAGCCAAGCGTTCCCTTTGGTGCATAACTGCATAGATAATCAATTATGGGAGTAAAATAGTCCCCCCTTCTCATATACCCCCTCTCCCGAACCCCCCAGCTGCCTAGTCATACTCTTAATACATGATTTATTATTGCAACTCAGATGCAAATGCAAAAATGGAATAAATTTATATAAGAGGAGAATTTATGACTAAAGAGTCATTCTGATTTTTGCAGTAGTACAGAATTAGAAAGTGTGGTTTGAAAAAGTTTAGCTGAAATGGGATTAAAATGGTGAAACATTTTATTATATTTTTATGTGTTTGTCTTTTCAACTGGTTATGATATGCAAGCAAAGTAACACTGATACTAAAAAATGTTCCGGATTTACGTCACGGACTCTCAAGACACTGATACTAAAAAATATTTAGACAAATTATGGATGGAGTATAATTTCTAATTAAACAGTGTTTCCACTCCATAAATGGCTTTAACATGAAATGATGATTTCCATACTTACTCATTATTCTTTCGTCTTTGATGTTAGAGAAGATTGGGATACAGTTTAAAATTTATTTTTAAATAAAAAAAACATGAAACACATTTTTCGACCCTCCCCCACGTCCCACAGATAAAGTTATGCTTAGTTTACGCGTAATGACCATCTTGTATGCCATTAGAGGACATTTTACCATTCTTCTTCTCCTAGTTGCTGTTGTTGTTGATGTCCTGAACAATAATGTAAATGGCGTCACACACACACACACACACACACACACACACACACACACACACACACACACACACACACACACACACTGCCGTCTTCCTGTGTTTATCATTCTGTATGTTTCCTTAGACGATTTATAGTTCGTTTTCTCACTTACCGCAATCGTTTTCAAAAGGCAAACTCTCTCTCTCTCTCTCTCTCTCTCTCTCTCTCTCTCTCTCTCTCTCTCTCTCTCTCTCTCTCTCTCTCTCTCTCTCTCTCTCTCTCTCTCTCTCTCTCTCTCTCTCTCTCTCTCTCTCTCTCTCTCCCAAGACGAATAGAGCATAAGACAAAACGCAGCAACCATAAAGAACATCATCAACAATCATTACAAATCAAAGTTAGGCTCTTCTATGTTGCCTTCTAATTTTACGATCAAAATTACACGCAGATTATAATGATGACCTTTACGTTTGACCTTGACCTCTGCTTCGCATGTATTCGACTTTATGACCTCATGCCGTTCCGCGTATAACACATCAATTCCGACGAACACAAACAACATCTAACGATAAGGATAACACGCGATAAGTAAACTACATTGTTACTCATACTTTTGGAACATGCCGTTTTAGTACACACACACACACACACACACACACACACACACACACACACACACACGTGCGTATGTGTAGAGGTTCAAGTGAACGCAGCTGAGAAAAAAAGCTAAGGAAAGAATAAATAAACACATACAAAAATCCATAAATATTATAAAATACAGTGTTGATGCTTAGGTCTTAGCTGTTGTTTTACCTTTAATACAACGCTCGCGCGCGCACACCACACACACACTAATAAGCATAGCACATAAACACCTATACTTCAGCCACGGTTCTTCTCCTATGCCTACATCAACACCGAATATTCTTGGATATTCGTTACACATCTCATACTATCCTTTCACATCTGACAAGTCACAACACTTGCCATCTCTGTGTCTCTTTACTTTTTTGTTTTCTGCGTGCCCTGTCCGATGAGGGCATTTTTTTTTCTTTTTAGCCCGTCCTGTCATTACAGTCATAAAATAAATTAAAGTAAATAAAATATACAGAAATATACTCTTACAAGAACCCAGCAATGCACCTACACCCATCAAATGCACATATAAGCGCGTACATAGGCTACGTACAGAGAGCTCTTGGAAAGGCTGGGCGCATAAAATCTATATAAACTATCAATAATCCATAAAAGCTGCTTATCCAACGAGCATCAATGCTTTGCAATGAGGGCATATACACAAACACATATACGCACGAACGTACATTACGCGATAATTAAAAACGAGACTTTTATTCATATAGTATTTACTCGTTATTAAAGTCATCCTTTTACCGAGTATATTATAACCAATATTCATCTCTCTTTCAAGTAAAATATAAAGTTTTCATTTTTTAATTTTACGGGAACTGTACAGGTTGAAAATATTTTCGTTTTACGCGCCATTTTCAATGTAAAAAATAACCACAGACGATTCCGTAGCTCAGTGGATCTAGTACCTAGCTCCCAGAGCTACTTGAATGACAAGGAGAGGGGAATGGTATCTCTCTCGAAGTGGCTCATGTCATATAAGGGGAGGCTCACTGACAACACATTAAATGAGTGATAATGGTATTTGATCGATTCCAAAACATCAATAATTGTTTTTCTCTCTCTCTTTTAAATAATAATAATAATAATAATAATAATAATAATAATAATAATAATAACGATAATAATAATAATAATAATAATAATAATAATAATAATAATAATAATAATAACAATAATAATAATAATAATAATAATAATAATAATAATAATAAAAATAATAATAATAATAATAATAATAATAATAATAACAAAACAACAACAATAATAATAATAATAATCATAATAATAATAATAATAATAATAATAATAATAATAATAATAAAAATAATAATAATAATAACAACAACAACAACAACAACAACAACAACAACAACAACAACAATAATAATAATAATAATAATAATAATAATAATAATAATAATAATAATAACGAAAACGGACAGACAGAAAATACGAGAGTACTGGGGAAAAAGATCGATAGACTTCCCAGAATTTATACTCATCAAAAAACAAAACATCCCACCACGAATGCGTACACGGACCACATATACGCATAACTTCATATCTATCTATCTATCTATCTATCTATCTATCTATCTATCTATCTATCTATCTATCTATATATATATATATATATATATATATATATATATATATATATATATATAGGGGTAGAAAAATAATCCCACTACCACCTTGCATTTTTTGCGAATTGTAGAATGTTATCAAAAGGAGGAGGAAGAGGAGGGAAACGGCAATCTTTCCTTCTCTGTAAAGCACTGAGAGATAAGGATGGTAACTTGGTAAGTTGCTTCGGAAAGCCAACAGCAAAGCGTTGAAAGAGTAACGAAGTGGGGAATCCAACCTCTAGTATGTGACTTAATGTAATAATATCTCGGGAAATCTTTAAGAAATAAAAAATATATTGATAGATAGATATATAGATAGATAGATAGATAGATAGAGAGATAGATAGACAGATCGATAGAGAGAGAGAGAGAGAGAGAGAGAGAGAGAGAGAGAGAGAGAGAGAGAGAGAGAGAGAGAGAGAGAGAGAGAGAGAGAGACCAAAATTCGAGTAAATCTTTACGGCTACATATTTTTACATTGGCAAAAAAGGGCATTCTTGTCCAGATACCATTTACTTAAAAAAAAAAAAATTAAGAAAAAATGCAACTAAAAAAAATTACAGAGAGAAAACACAGAAAGGAAGAAAAATATAACAGAATATACGGATATGTTATGATTCGCCATTAAAAAAAAAAAAAAATCCTTCTGAATTGCAAATCTGTGTTTACAAGAACCTATGCCTAATCGAGGTTTTGGAAGTGGGTGGTTTGGTGAAGGAGGGTTAAAGAGGGAGAGGGAAGGGGTAAAGGGCTTAGGATTTGAGGCTTACCCCCTCCCCCAACCCCCTCCCCAATATCCCTTATATGGGAATGTTAGCTTATTGGATCTACCTATTGATTTTCTTCTTATTACGCAACTCTACACTTGCGTAACGAGAATTCAAAATCTACTCCAAGTGGGTAGTTATAATGAAGCCAGCCAACCACTGATTATGCCGGGAATAGAAGATAATGACTCGCAGTATCGGTAAATGCAAGTGTATATATATACTCATACATACACTAGGTTGGGAATAAAGGCCAAAGAAAGAGTAAATAAATAAATAAATAAATAAATAAATAAGAAACATTTAAGAAATTGAGACGAAAAAAGGAAAAACATGAATAACATGAATAAGTAGAATCTCTGAGAACACTCTTCAAGTACTCTGAATGCGTCAAGGACTACTTGTATCATAAGGAAAATCAAGGAAATGAATAAATAAACATAGAAGCAGCTACAAATTAAATAAATAGAGAACTCAAAGAAATAAGATCCATAACTTTACGGGTTGAAGGAATTTTCTGTACCGGGTACGTGGAAATTAAGTTTTCCTTATTTTATGTTTTGCATGACGTAAGATGCGAATAAAAGGATATATTTCGTGTTGGGGCATAACGAATACACTCTCTCTCAGTTACCTGTAGGTCGTAAGGGCCAACTAAAAGAGGCAGGTTAATGTAGGACTAGCCATTAAATCCTCTCTAAAAAATTTTCACCATCCAATACCAGTTCCTGGAAGGAGTAGGCCTACTGTACTAAAATTGTTCAAAATAGGAATATCAGTTGAGTTTACCATAACCTGGACTGTACGCCGATGACCCCCCACATACATACACACATTATATATATATATATATATATATATATATATATATATATATATATATATATATATATATATATATATATATATATATATATGATTACCTAATAGTGTTTACGGGAAAGAGCCCAAAGCTCGTATCTTCCCGTCTCCTGATCGGTTCCATTTTAGACTTAGTGATACTTATCGTACCTGTCCTTAAAACTATGGATTGAGATAGCATTAACTACCTCCTCGCTTAGCGAATTCCAATTATCAACTACTCTTACACTGAAAAAGTATTTCCTTACATCCTGCAAAGAAGTTTTCTTACGAAGCTTCAAACTATGACCTCTAGTTCTAGAGCCAGCCATATCGAAATATCGATCCCTATCCACTCTATCATAACCATGAAGGAATTTAAAGACTGTCACCATATCCCCCCTTACTCTTCTAGCTTCGAGTGATGGCAAGTCTAATTCCCTCAGCCTCTCATCATAACCGAGATTGCGTATTTCTGGCACCAGTTTCGTGGCATGTCTTTGAACTTTTTCAAGCTTAGCTATGTGCTTTTTCAAGTGCGGATTCCAAAAGGGGGCTGCATATTCGAGTTTTGGCCTCACATAGGTTACATAAATATTTCTGAACATTTCCTTGTCCATGTGCCTGAAGGCTACCCTTACATTTGATAAGAATGCATATGCTGCCCTTACTACGCCATTTATATGTATTTCTGGAGACAAATCTGCCAGTATGTTTACTCCTAGATCTCTCTCATTTTCTGTCTCTTGAAGTTGTACTCCAGACACCGAGTAGTCAAGCTTGGGCCTTCTTGCACTTGTACCCATTCTCATTACCTTACATTTTGAGGTATTGAATTTCATTAGCCACTTTTCTGACCACTCATGCAGATTATTTAGATCCTCCTGAAGTTCTCTACCATTGTTCTCGTTTTTTACTTTCTTCACAATCTTTGCATCATCTGCAAACATATTCATGAATGAATTTACAGACTCTGGTAGGTCATTTACATATACAAGGAACAAAAGTGGCCCTAAAACTGAACCCTGTGGAACTCCACTACTAACTCTTCTCCATTCAGACACTGAGTGTCTTACTCTAACCCTCTGTTCCCTTCCTTCTAAGTAAGTTTTTATCCATTCCAAAACATTTCCACCTATTCTAGCCATTGAGTGCAGCTTCCTAATAAGTCTCCCATGTGGAACAGTGTCAAACGCTTTCTGGAAGTCTAGGAATATGCAATCTGCCCAGCCCTCTCTTTCCTGTAAGATTTGGCTTACCTCATCATAAAATTCTAATAAGTTTGTTACTGTTGATCTACCTTCTCTGAAGCCATGTTGCCTCACTGACAAAAAGTTGAAGGATTTCAAGTGAAGAGAGATATGTTTCCTTAGTAGTTTCTCCATGACTTTGCAAACTATGCTGGTCAAGGAAACTGGTCTATAGTTCAGAGCCGTATCCCTCCTTCCCTTTTTGAAGATAGGTATCACATTTGCTTGTTTCCAGCATCTTGGAATCTCCCCCGACTCCAGTGACTCCTTAAATATGATACTTAGTGCCACTGATATTGTGTTTGCGCATTTTTTAAGCACATGAGGGGATATGTCATCAGGACCTGTAGCTTTATGAACATCTAAATCCATCAGCGCTTTGCATACCTCTGTGGCTGTAAGGTTGATGTTCTCTAATACCGGCCCTTGAGCTTCTATCACTGCAATCTGAGGGGGTGGGGTATTTTCTACTGTAAATACTGACTGAAACTCCTTGTTCAATTCTTTGCAGATCTCTTCGTCCGTCTCAGTGATGCTTCCATCCGCTCTCTTTAGCCTTAAAACCTGTTCTTTTACCTTCAGTTTTCCTCTGATAAAGCTGTGGAAAAGCTTGGGATTTTCTTTAGCCTTCCTGGTGATGTCCCTCTCATAATCTCTCTCTGCCTCTCTCCTTTTACTTAGGTAGTCATTTCTTGCTCTTTTGTAGGTTTGCCAGGCATTTATGTTTTTTCTCCTCCTATACCTTTTCCAGCATTTGTCTCTCCACTCCTTAGCTCTTTTACACCCATTATCGAACCATTTCTCTCTGGCATGAATTACACCTACTTTGGTGACAGGTATGCAGCAATCTACTATCTTCCCATATTTCTCACAAAAGATGTCATACATTTCTTGTACAGATTTGTTGTAAAATAAGGTTCTCCAGTCAATAACTGCAAAAAGCTCATTCATTTTGATGTAATCTCCTTTCGGAGTTCCTCCTCATGTCCTCAGTGCCTCTACTCTCAGGAAGAATATCTTCAATGATATACTCCATCAACAACACACAGTGGTCACTCTTTCCAATTGGTGGTTCATACTCAATATTTTCAATATCCAACACATTATCTGTGAACACTAGATCAAGTAGTGATGGCTAATCCCCACCCCTGGCTCTTGTTGGTTCCATTACATGTTGGTGTAGGAAATTCCCTTGTACGCAATCTAGGAATCTTGCCCCAAATGAGTCCTCACCACTGTGTGGGTCAAGATTTATCCAATCTATCTCTTTATGATTAAAGTCTCCCATAATAAAAATCCTACATTTTTTCTCCCGTGCCATGTTAACAACTGAGTTTATGACTTCAATAGTACCTATATGACTTTCCTCATCAATTTCAAGCCTATTTTGGTTCCTTGGTGGGTTGTATACAACAGTTATTATAATGCTCTCTGACCCAGTATTTATGCGAGCAACAAGAAATTCCCTGAACTCACTTTCTATAGCCAAGTTTATTTCTTCAACTTGAATCCTCTCACTTATGAGCAGTGCTATCCCTCCACCAGTCCTCTCAGATCTTTCAACCCTTAGTATTCTGAAGCCCTTAGGAAAAACTGTGACACTGTTTATGTCCTCACTCAACTTAGTCTCTGTAATTGCTACTATATCTGCCTTACTGTTGTGAATCCTATCTTTTAATTCTACTGCCTTACCAGCTAATCCATCAGCATTTGTGTATAACAATCTTAATGAGGCCCCATCCCCTGATCTTCTGTCATTATCTTCTTTATCTCCCCTTTGTCTGGAAGTATTCTGTAACGAAAATTTTTCTTCTCTTCTTCATTTCTTTCATCATTTAACCTTCTTGCCTCTTGCAACAAGTTTCAGATCAATGAATTCTTAACCTCAGACACGGATCTGAAGCTTGTGTGTGTGTGTGTGTGTGTGTGTGTGTGTGTGTGTGTGTGTGTGTGTGTGTGTGTGTGTGTGTGTGTATTAATAATAATAATAATAATAATAATAATAATAATAATAATAATAATAATAATAATAATAATAATAATAATAATAATACGTTTTAGTCACTATTAGTACCTATTATGGGGGTGAACAGAGACAAGAGTATGGCCGGGGAATTAAGACTAGGTGCCATTCCTAGAGAACAAGGTTGTCTCGATCGCACGTTTGTCAACTCCTGAATCTAGCACACAGACCACTTGGCTACCTTGTGCCCCCCACCAAAAAAAAAAAAAAAAAAAAAAAACATATGTTAAAGTAGTAATAGTAGTAGTAGTGGTAGTAGCAAATTTCTATTTAAGGTCGTATATCATCATAGAATCACATACACTCGTGCAGTTCATAGTTAAATAAAAGAATATATGATTCAAGCAATATTTTACGTATGACCATCTACAAAATTATCTGATAACACAAAGTAGTAAAAAAACTTACTAGCAATGTGAACAATAGTGAAAAATATAGAAAAAACAACACTAACAATAAAGCTACACATCCTATTCTACTGCATATTTCTAGGAAATATCCCTTCTGTCGATGTAGTACCTTGCAATCATGCCAGAATAATTGCATTTTACTTAGCACTTCCACCATCTCGTGTCTGAGGTTATGAATTCATTGAGATCATATAAACTTTAAAAGAAGTTAAAATCTGTCATGGCACTCGGAGTTTTAAGCCAGTCAGTAAAAGCGGATCTGAAGCTGCTGAGTAAAGGGGGGTTTACACGGTCAAACGGTTCGTCGAACGCGGTTCGACAGACAAGTGTTTAAAGTGATGTTCGATCGTATGAACGGGGCATTTGGTTGTCGAACACGTTCGACAAACGTGTTCGACAACCAAATACCCCGTTCACACGATCGAACATCACTTTAAAAACTTGTCTGTCGAACCGCGTTAGACGAACCGTTTGACCGTGTAAACCCCCCTTAAGTCTTTGCTTCTAATCTCACTTGGGATAGTTCCGGTTTTACGTCACGGACTCCCTTATCTACCAAGGGCTAGGACGGTTGCCTTCTTGCGAAGGACTTGTTTTGGCAGATGTAATCCTTACGCTGAGTGCATGCCCTTGCTAACCTCAGACCATGACGGGGCGCGAACCCTCGACCTGACGCCTCAGAGTCGGAGACGCTACCGATTGAGCCACAGCGACTACTCTAATCTCTTTCCGTACTTCACAGTACTGAATTGAGGAACACAAAAATCATACGACTTTTTAAGTATTATTAAAATCGTGTTAAAGTTAAAATTTACATGGCAGATTCGGCATAACCCTTTCGAGATGCTTTAAACAATTAGTTTAAAATGCTACGTCTGTAGAATATAATTTTCTTGTAAGGAAAAGTTACCACTTTGAAGATAAATCAGTAGACCTCCAAGGTTTTTAGTAATTCCAAATCTTGATCTTGGAATCTAATACAATTTTTCTTCGTTATTCTTGTCTCAGCCTCCAAATTTCGGTGGCATATGACAAAGAGCTTCATTACAATTTATTCATTACATAATGGTGCATAACCGCTCTTCAATTTGTTTGTGATGGTTTACAACACTCCATGATGGTTTATGGCCTTTCTACGTTTCATCCGCGTTGATTTATAGACTCCATACATCTTTCCAAACTCAAGAGGTCGTATAACGATAATCTCCTCTTTCCTTCAATAGCTTGTTGCTTCCTTAAGGGAGGTTTACACGGTCAAATGGTTCGTCTAACGCGGTTCGACAGACAAGTGTTTGAAGTGATGTTCGAACGTGTGAACGGGGTATTTAGTTGTCGAACACGTTCGACAAACGTGTTCGACAACCAAATACCCCGTTCACACGTTCGAACATCACTTCAAACACTTGTCTGTCGAACCGCGTTCGACGAACCGTTTGACCGTGTAAACCCCCCTTTAGACACGGGATGGACGATACACCATTTGAACGATTCCTATATACAATACAGTCTTTTGTCTCAAAGATTTCCATTCTCAGGTCTCATGGTCTCTGCTTTATTTAAATTTCGAGGAAGTACTTCTTGGTACTGTACTCCAAGTAGTGTTAGTACTTGTTATTCCTCTCTGTTTATTTACACACTTTTTTTTTGGCAAAATTCCTCTTGTTTGACTCCTCTCTTTGTATACGTATAATTGTCTCATAGTTCCTCTTGCTATACTTTTTTCTTTTTTTTAAGTAAATATTGTCATAAGTCCTCTTATTCTACTCCTCATCTGCATTAAAAATCTTTTTTCCCTGTGTACACTCTACTGTCATGTTTCTTGTTTGGTCATTCCTTTCTTTCCCTGTGTACACTCTACGGTCATGTTTCTTGTTTGGTCATTCCTTTCTTTCCCTGTGTACACTCTACGGTCATGTTTCTTGTTTGGTCATTCCTTTCTTTCCCTGTGTACACTCTACTGTCATGTTTCTTGTTTGGTCATTCCTTTCTTTCCCTGTGTACACTCTACTGTCATGTTTCTTGTTTGGTCATTCCTTTCTTTCCCTGTGTACACTCTACTGTCATGTTTCTTGTTTGGTCATTCCTTTCTTTCCCTGTGTACACTCTACTGTCATGTTTCTTGTTTGGTCATTCCTTTCTTTCCCTGTGTACACTCTACTGTCATGTTTCTTGTTTGGTCATTCCTTTCTTTCCCTGTGTACACTTTACTATCAGAGACCCTCTTGTTTCACCATCATACTTCCTCTTGTTCAACTAATTCCTCTTACTCTCTTATCCTCCTTAACCTATTGTATTTGGGAAGTTTGGTCCTTTCTCATTTACAGACGGTGTATTGATCCCTTTGCCAGGGCCTTCAGGTGTACACCAATGAAAAAAAAATCGAAGTCCACAGAAGTGGTTGTTATCGGTCTGGGCACCCGGCTATACCTTCCCCCCAAGCATCGTAACTCCTCACCCTCCATTTTTTTACTCCTTCCTCCGAGATACAAATTTCCAAGAATTAAATCTTTTCTTCTTTGAGCCATTAAGACTCCGCCCCTATTTACCAACACCCAAGAGGGAGTATAAAGTCAGTTTCCTCCTTAACTATCTTCTAATATTCTACTCTCGGATAAAGCTAAAGAAAAGATCTTGTCTCATGAGCTAAAGGCACAAAAGTGTTTCTATTAATAAATACTTCGATAAAATCAATATCTTGTGCATGCAACTGATAGACAGATGGGTGTTCCTTTTTTTTTTTTTACTACAAAACTAATAAATTTAATTCAGTAAAAGACTGCAAGGAAGTCGCAGTCTAATGTATGAACAAATATAAAATAAGTAGTTTATTAGAAAGAGCCAGGAAAACACTGTGCAAAATATCAGAGCAATGATTAACAATACTTCTCTATGGTAAATGTTGCTTTGATCTA
>JAXCGZ010022897.1:0-5000 GCA_037179515.1 Halocaridina rubra
CACACACACAGTGCTAACTCAATCTATAGTTTTAAGGACAAGTATGATAAGTATCACTAAGTACAAAATGGAACTGATCAGGAGACGGGAAGTTACGAGCTTTGGGCTCTTTCCCGTAAGCACAATTAGGTCATTACACACACACACACACACACACACACACACACACACACACACACGCAATCTCAGTTATGATGAGAGGCTAAGGGAATTAGACTTCCCATAACTCGGAGCTAGAAGATTGAGGGGGTACATGGTGACAGCCTTTAAATTCCTTCTTGGTTATGATAGAGTGGATAGGGATCGATATTTTGATATGGCTGGCACTAGAACTAGAGGTCATAGTTTGAAGCTTCGTAAGAAAACTTCTTTGCATGATGTTAGGAAGCATTTTTCAATGTAAGAGTAGTTGATAATTGGAATTCGCAAAGCGAGAAGGTAGTTAATGCTAACTCACTCCATCTTTTTAAGAACAAGTATGATAAGTATCACTAAGTACAAAATGGAACCAATCAGGAGACGGGAAGTTACGAGCTTTAGGCTCTTTCCCATAAGCACAATTAAGTAATTACAATTAGGTAATTACGCACTCACACACACAGAAGGGATTCTCGATTTAAGACAGGGTTCTGTTCCTGACAGCTATCGTAACCCTATTGTCATCGAAAGTCGGAACACACCTAAATACAAACCATGGTCCCACATCTTGCTAAAAATAAATAATATAATATATAGAAAAGTAATCTAAATTCATAATCTTAAGACAAAAATCTTAAAAGTACACTATTCAGTATTGCTTAGCTTGACTCATATAACCAAAGACATAAAAATAGTAAAAGTACGCTATACAGTATTGCTTACCTTTACTCGTGTGGTTGGCTTGCACACTGGAAGGGCTGTTGCAAGGGAGGGAGAGACACAAAGGCTCATAAGGAGGAGGAAGCTGGAAAGGCAGGTGAGTCAGGAGAGGTAAAAGAACCTTTGGCAAATTTCCTTATAACACCACAGGCAATGCATAACCTCTCTGGCAACCTTAGTGTACCTGGCAGTGTTGGGGTCCTGAGCATCGAGCTTTGCCAACCCTTCCTCTATCAGGGAAGAATTCTTCTAATACCCTGTTTGTGAACTTCTTAGGCTCTGGGCATGGTATTTCTTCTTCCTCTTCAACCATTTGCTTCTCCTGTTGAATGAGGTCCTCAGGAGTTATCTCCTCTCCATGAGATTCCAGCAGCTCTGTTACATCATCAGGCTCCACCTCCAACTTGACCTCCTTACTCAGGGCAATAACATTCCTGGTGACAGCCTCTTCTGTCTCCTCAAAACCATGGAAGTCATTCAGAAACTGTGGGCACAGTTTCTTCTATATCCCATTCAGGTTCGTGTGCTTAAGTTTCTGCCAAGAATCAGCAATATTCTTCACAGCTTGAAGAATATTGTATGACTTCCAAAACTCCTTAAGAGTCAAATTCTTGTCCTTCTCAGTTGCCCTGAGAGCCATAGCGAATTTCCTTTGAAGGTAGTAGGCCTTGAAAGAGGCAATGAACCCCTGGTCCAT
Organism: Halocaridina rubra; assembly: GCA_037179515.1. Lineage (NCBI taxonomy): Eukaryota > Metazoa > Arthropoda > Malacostraca > Decapoda > Atyidae > Halocaridina > Halocaridina rubra. The sequence continues at coordinate 1,556 of JAXCGZ010022897.1, forward strand.
TGGCTGTAACATTGAAGTGGTATTAGGTGGAAGGTAAACCACATTAATATAGGATGAAAGTCATTCAATTGGGAAGGGTACCCAGGGGCATTGTCCAGCCCTAGCAACACCTTAAAGGGTAGACTCTTGGAGGTACAGTACCTCTCCATTTCTGGCAAAGAATTGTTGCTGAACCAGTCCACAAAAATCTGAAGGGTTATCCAAGCCTTCTTGTTGAGCCTTATAAATGCCCTTGAGTGCTCTTGGATTTTCTGCCAAGTAAACCAACAATGGCTTCAGCTTTAAGTTTCCAGCAGCATTAGCCCCCAAAAGTAAAGTCAGTCTCTCCTTGCTTACTTGGCGATGTACATACGACTAGGCAAACAATTCTAGAACAAGCCAGACTTATCCACATTTAATACTTGTTTGGTACGGTAGCACCTTCCCAAATTATTTCTGCTAATACACCGAGAAACTCTTTAGTTGCTTTCTCATCACCACTAGTAGCTTTACCTTGCACCTTTAGGCTATGCAAATTAGCACGAGTCTTGAAATGCATAAACCAATCCCAACTATCCACAAATTCTTCGCTTTCATTCTCATCCCTCTTTTCCCTTTTCACGGCATCTAAAAATCTTTCCGCTTTTTCTTGTATCAACATGAGGCTTACTTGGATACACTATCGATACTGATCATCCAGCCAATGCACTAATAACCTCTCCATTTCGATCATAAGGCTACTACCCTACTTAGTTATCACAGTGGACGTCATAGGGGCAGAACCCCAATGAGCAGCCAATGTTCGTAGCAGTTTCTCCTTTTTCCGAGCATTTCCTATTTCTACTTTAATTTCCTTGGTGATGGCTTTCCTTTTCTTTGCAGCGATGCCATGAGAAGAATCACTAATACGCCTGGGAGGCAAAGTACAGGTCAATAGCAAGCAATATCAACGCACAAGAATGAACAGAGTGATTTTCCTTCTCTTTCTTCTCAGCCCAATGCCTCGTTATGAATTTTCTTTTGCCACCCTCATAAACTTTTTCGCATGAAGATCGTATTTACGGCTATGTATTTGGTAATTTTGTAAACACATTAAATTTAATTCCTTCAAATAATCAAATACGCAAATTTATAAATTAATGCCAATAACTTTATATATACATAAACAACAGTGCTGCTAGCTGTGTAATTGTCCGCCACGCTCACAAACTATTCAGCCCTTGAAGGTTTTATTTACCACAAGAACCAAGTAGGTCAAAAAACTTATTTATAAATAATTTATTATTAATTTATGGGCCTTTGTTGTAATGGCGAAACATAGTGACTCGAGGCCCACATAAGCAGTTTACGCAGTCCCCTAGTTGTGATGTTCCACCGTTACAACAGTGGCCCTTAAATTAATAAATTATTGATAAATAAATTTTTTGAACTACCTGGCTTGTGTGGTAAATCCAAACTTCATGTGCTGAACAGTTTGTGAGTGTGGCAGACGAAGACATAGCTAGCAGCACTGTTGTATTCGTATATATAAACTTAATGGCTTTATTTATTTATTTATGAAATTTGTCATTTGAAGGAATTAGGTATAACTTATGTACAATATTGCCAAATACATAGCCGTAAATACGATCTTCATGCGATATAGTTTATTGAGCGTAGCGAAAGAATACTTCTTCATGAGGCTTTAGACTGAGAAAAAGAAGTGCTGCTCAGATTGCTCTCGTATGCCATATTGTTTCTCGTGCTCAGCTGCTCATGTTCATTATTGACCTGTACTATGCCTCCCAAGCGTAGTGGTGATTTTTCTGATGGCAGTGGTGATTTTTCTGATGGCAGTGCTGCGAAGTAAAGGAAACCCATCACCATGGAAATTAAAGTTGAAATAGTATAATGCCCGGAAAATGGAGAAAGTACTACGATCATTAAGGATAAAGAATGCACCCTTAGCATGTGAAAGGTTTTGATTCTATGATGTCCACTGTGATTACTAAGCAGCATAATGGCCTTATTATCAAGATGGAGATATTATTGATGCTTTGGCTGGATGATCAGCATCGACAGCGTATCCCAGTGAGCCTCATGTTCATACAGGAAAAAGCTAAAAGATTGTTCAATGCCATGAAAATTTACATGGTGGAAGGGTGTAAAAGTGAAGAGTTTATGGCCAGGAGGGGTTGGTTTATGTGTTTTAAGATTTGTGCTAATTTGCATAACCTAAAGGTGTAAGGTGATGCTGCTAGTGGTGATGAGAAAGCAGCAAAAGAGTTTCCCAGTGTGTTAGCAGAAATAATTAAGGAGGGGTTTACTGTGCCAAACAAGTATTTAACGTGGATGAGTTTGGTTTGTTCTGGAAGCGTATGCATAATCATACATACATCGCCAAGGAGGAGAAGACAGTACCAGGGCATAAAGTAAGCAAGGAGAGACTGACTTTGCTTTTAGAGGCTAATGCTGCTTGAGACTGCAAGCTGAAGCCCTTGTTGGTTTACTTGGCAGTAAATCCAAGGGTACTCAGGAGCATTTGGAAGGGTCAACTGCCAGTCATCTGGAAGTCGAACAAGTAGGCTTGGATAACCCTTCAGATATTTGAGGACTGGTTCAGCAACCATTTTATGCCAGAAGTGGAGAGGTACTGTTCTTCCAAGGGTCTGCCCTCTAAGGTGTTGCAAGTGCTGGACAATGCCCCTGCACACCCTCCCCATTTGGATGACTTTCATCCTAATGTAAAGGTTGATTACCTTCCACCTTATACTACTTCCCTGTTACAACCAATTGATCAGGGGGTCATTGCCTCTTTCAAGGCCTACTACCTCTGAAGGACAATCTTTATGGCTCTCAAGTCAACTGAAAAGGACAAGAACTTGACTCTCAAAGAGTTATAGAAGTTGTACAATATTTTTCAGGCTGTGAAGAATATTGCTGATTCTTGGTAGGAAGTTAAGCCGATGAACTTGAATGGGGTATGGAAGAAAATGTGCCCCCAGTTTTTGAATGACATCTATGTTGCCCTGAGTAAGGAGCTCAAGTTGGAGGTTGAGCTTGATGATGTAAAATAGCTGCTGGAATCTCATGGAGAGGAATTATCTCCTGAGGACCTCATTCAACTAGAGAAGCAGATAGTTGAAGAGGAGGAAGATATATTAGGCCCAGAGCCCAAGAGATTCACAAGCAGGGAATTAGAAGAATCTCTTGCCCTGATAGAGGAAGGGTTGGCAAAGCTCGAGGCTCAGGACCCCAACATTGCCAGGTTCACTAAGGTCGCCAGAGGGGTCACTGATTGCCTGTGGTGTTACAAGGAAATTTGGAGGAGAGGTAGAGGACATCCTTCCAAACTCACCTCGACCAAGTTTTTGTGAAGGCAGAGCCCCCAGCAACGCAGCCTGTACCCTTTACCTCGGATGCCTCTATTGGATTCACCTGCCTCTCCAGCTTCCTCCTCCTAATGAGCCTGTCTTTGTCTCCCTCC